>RJWT010013571.1:0-21674 GCA_004365215.1 Cuniculus paca | reverse complement strand
CAGTCTAGATGCTCCAAAACAAATGGCGTAGGTATGACTTAAACAGAATCCTTTCAGAGGTTTCTTTTTTCTAGAAATGATCTGTATTTCGTTCTATGTGCATACACAACCTCCTCTTCTCTATTTTTTATCTATTTCTCTAGGATCAATATTCATTTTATGTCTAACTAAGAAAGTCAGACCCAAAATGGCTTTGCCATTTGCCTAGTATGTTAACAGAACAATAATTATTTTAGTGCTTCAATTTGGACAGTAAAAATGATGACCTCATGATGAACCTCCTGTAAGAGAAACAGTACTGTTTATAAATAAAATTTCATGCTGAGAGAGCCTTAGCTTCCAAAGTAAGAAAGCAATCACTATGTGTGCAAGCAGTTAACATTCTGCCCTTCGCTTTAGGTACATAATATCTAGATTTTCATCAACATTTTTTAGAACGTTGTTCTAAGTACAGAATCCTGGGCTTTGTTCATGCATATCTGGAAACTATTCTGTTTAAGGAATATCCCACTAGCAGCTAGGATGAAAAATGCACACTCTTTATTGATTCTTACTACTAAGAAAATACACCTGCAGTTCTTAGCTCAGGCCAGTGAGATTCTTAAAGGGACATGTAACTAAAGAACAGGTTGACATTCCTTTGAAGAACGAAGATACTACTTTTAAAATTCCCTACGGAACTGTTAAAGTTAAGCCTAAAGTAAACTATACAAAAGATTAACTTATTCAATATTGGAAACAGTGCCATCAGCTATAGAAATCATATTTTGAATCAAATAAGACTAAATTCCAATTTTTATAGGCCAGATGACCTTAGACAAGTTACTTGACTTTGCTGACTCCTGATGGAAAGAAGTGAATACACTATGTAAATAAATTAAGCTTAGCATTTGGCACCCACAGACAGTCAGTAAATATTACCTTCTTCCTTGGCTTTCTACTTCGATACTGTAAATGACATCATTAGGAAATTCCATAATTTTCCATTATGTGTTTGTGGTTTGCATTTCAATGATTACTTGCTAGTCCGTAAACAAAGAACATCACAAAATATTCCATTTTGATACATGCTAAGTAACCACAAGTGAATTCAAAAGCTGTTATTTTTAATATTTGTCATTTACAAAGTCTATGTGTTCACAAAATAATGTAAAAAAGAAACCATTCAAATGCAGACATATTAATGTATATATCTGATTGCTAAACAGAAACAAGACTCATGATTTTGAAACACCCTGAGTTCTAACCTCATCGGGTAGACTGTTCCAAATAGCAAAATTGTTGAATAAGTACCACATTACCACGTCCTTTGTAATACCCGATAAACTGGATCAAACACAAAACACTCTTTAAAGGGGTACTGTCCTCATTACTTTACCCAGCTGCTGACACAAAAGGGAAGTAGGTCAAGTCCACTTTTGTAAAGCTCTTAAGTAACAGGTCAGAGGACAGAAACATTAGGACGAGATAATTATGTTGTTGATAGAAGAGGAAAAGAGGTTTTTAATCTTCGATTCCCAGTTGTAAAGATTCCAAAATATCATATTCACATTAATAAACATTTTTTCATCTTAATGATGAACAGCCACCTGCTGAAGTCAAAAGAAACAGGAGCCCACTCCTAATTGGAAACAGCAAGATTGTGTGTATTTTCCATTGTGTACTTTGGCTCTCTAAATATTCAGTTCCAGAATTCTAAGGCAAAGCCTGAGATGCTCCCCCGGTTCTCTGTAAGCTGACACATTCTTTGGACACACACTGCATGCATTTAGTATAATCAGAATACGCACAGTTGGAATGCAGTGCTTGAGGCCTTTGCATTTTTTAATCAGTTTGTGTGAATTTTAAGTGAGTTATCAGCCACGGTGAGGGTGCAACAAATTCTGTATTTGGGAAGTTCTTAAGTGGAAATAATAAGACCCAAATGTTCTAACGTTTCTTTTTTCATTTCAGAGAAATAGTCTCTGTCACACTTGTGACCTTCTGCCAAAGTCTACATGGATCAAACTTAGTGGTAGCTGACAAAGCTAAATGTTTAGTCCAAGTTTCCAAAACAAGTTCCCACAATTTTCCATTTACGAAAATTAAAGGTAAGAACAATACCAATTTGAACAACACAGTGATTTAAAGAATAAAATTGATTTTAACTCTTCTCCCACTTTAAAGCCCTAACCATTATTTAGCTGCAACAGCAGCCTAGTGCCCCTTTTAGTTCCCTGTTAAGTAAAATTTATCCACTAGAAGTCAATTTAGAACAGTATCAGTTTCTAAAATTTAGGTCCCATACCAATACTCAGGGAAAACAGTGTTAATTTCTTCAATTATAATCTATGTAGCAAATGATCTTTCAAAAATCTTGAAAAGCAAACAACCTTGCTGACATTAATAAAATATATTCATATGCAGGAAATTTATTTGCAGTATTGTTAAAATAATTTTACTAGATATCCTGTCAAGTGTAGTATTTACTGGTTGCCAGTCTAGGACTGTGATTTGGGAATAGATTATGCAGATTATGATGTTATTCATTTCTTTCCCCTCCACCGAAAACATAGGTGAGTCTCTGCTTTCCACCGCCTTTATAAGTTTTATTTCCCCCAACCAAAACAAAAATTAACACTTATACTTGAACTTTGTCTCTATAACCAAGGTTTCTTGAGGATGTTATTCTAGGTCCTCCTAGGGACACAGCTCTGATAAGAACAATCATCACACTTTTATTAAGACCTAGTTTGCCACAAACAGTAACTCATGAACCCTCACAGTCCAGTAAAGTACATATTATTATCTATTTTTCAGCAGAGACAAAAACTGAGGCAGGTGGAAATTATGCTTCAACAATAGAAGGGCAAAGAATTAAGACAGGTACTCAGGATGCTGAATCCAGAGGATGCCTATACCAGGGCTCTTTCCTAGAGCCAGTCTTCCTGAGGGCCGCCCTTTCTTCATCCTTCCCTTAGAACCATGATACCTAGGTAAGGCTCAAGGACCAACAACAGTGACATCACCTGGAGGTATGTTGGGACGCTATTCCCTGGGGTCCAAAAAATCCAAATTCATATTTTAAGGATTTCATAGCAATTCGTTTTCACATTAACAGTTGAGAAGCAACATCTTAGAAAAGAACTTAACCATCAGAAAACAATTTCTGGCTAAAATGGAATTATTAAAATAATAATCAGATCAATAGCATTGTTCCTAGGGAAAAAAAAGATAGATTCAAAGATTTCACACTTACAATTCAAATGGCAGTATTGTCATCAGTTTGGCATCTAATTACATGCTGAGGTGTTCTGACACTGCTTCCTTTTGATCTCCCTCTTCCTCCAATATCCCTCATGCTCATTTCTTTGTCACCTCCTTTTGTGTGTCCACTTTCATACTCTACTTTCCCACTGTACTTTGTTGCTCTTACATTCCTCAATTTTTCCCTTCTTTGTCATAAATTCTCTCACCTAGTAATAATAATTAATTGTATTTACGTGTTATATCCTCCTTGGCTCTGTTAGTTCTTGGATTTTTATGAGAGAAAAAGAGCCTCTACCTCTGAATTCACAAACTCATAGGGAAATTCAACAGATAAAATAATAATACCAATCTGAAAATGTTTAAAACATACACACATATGTATTTATACAGCTTTATCATATAAGTCATACTGCAATAGGACCAACCAAAAATGTACTGAATTAGTCACAAAAAACTTGAAATCACTGTAGAAGTTTTAAAAATGGCTACAAAATTTTTGACACTCTTCTATGGAGAAAGGAGGTCTATATTCCTTTTTTTGAAACCTGGACACGCTTGTAATTGCTACATCCAAGAGAAATGCAGTGGAAATAATGGTATGTAATTTCCTTAGCTAATTCTTAAGAGACAATGGACCTTTCTGAACATCTCTCAGAACTCTCTTTTGGGAAGCTTGCTCTTCAGAGACTCTCTTGGAAACCATTCACTATGCTGAAAGAAGCCCTAATCGCACAGTATGGACATAGTATTAGGCAGTTGAGTCCATGGAACTCAGATTTTAAACATTCTTTCCACCATTCAGAAATGGGAATGAAAAAGTCTTCTTGTGGTTCCAGATCCTAGCCATTCAAGTTTTTCTATGGAGACCTCTCAGACATCATGGAATAGAGACTAAAAACTGCTCTGTACCTTGTCTTAATTTGTGACCTACGAAATCTGTGAGCGTAATAGACTTGCTTTATGTCACTAAGTTTTGGGGTAGTTTATTTTATAGAAATAGATACTAGAGTAAGACCTACCTTTAAAATAAATAAATCTGTTAAAAGATCTATTAGGTATTTCAGCACCAGATCTTCATTAAGTAGGATCTAAAGTAAAATGCCTTATATAACTTAATAAGGAAGAAAGTCATTATGCATTTTTAATTTTTACTTTTTTAATCCATTTTTATGATGTGCTTTTCAAATCATAAGTGTTTTAAACAAAATTTCTGATTTGGAGGGAAATGTTTGTTCCTGTTTGTTTCTAGCTACCTCTCCACATGAAAAGAAAATTTTTGAGGAATTACTCATAAGCATGATGCCCATCGTAACACATTTCTCTGCTGAAACACAAACTTCACATTTAAGAAAAATAGAACCTCATTCAAGTACAGACAACTACCTTACTCAAATCCTAGCATTATGCATACTTTGTACCAGACGTTGTTCCTAGTCATGTGCTCAATTTCTTTTTCACTTCACTAAGTTCATATTTACTGCTAAAATATTTCTTTTAAACTTGAATTTGCATATCATGGAAAATAAACAAAACACAAAAATGAAAGACAACTGATTCACTTATTTCCTCTCGGCTGACAGATTTCATAGAAAGTCCTTTTGTAATAAAAATATTAATGAAGTAGCAATGTTTTGTGCAGACATTTGCTCCTCTGTCTACTTCATTTATAAATACATTTTAATGAGGTAATAGAGACTACACAGCTCTGCAAGTGTTCCTTTTTCTAACACTTGTTCTGAATTCAAAGATTAGAAACAGCTAATCTGCTGCATTTTGGGGGCTGGCTTATGAATACAGCACTTACAGCTCATTGTTTGAGCATCTGGAAAGCTAACATCTCATAAATAGCCCATCCTCCCAAACATATGATTAGACAATAAGGGTAATCTGAAATTTGTTTAAAATCAGTAGCCATAAAGTAGATACAGTGTGCTACAAATTGTCCCTCCCTCCCTCCACACCCTCCCCCCAGAGCGTGTATTGAAACATAGCTTAATGGGACTTCATTTTGCCAAGAAGACATTCAGAGTGGAGTTTGTCTTTGTACAATTAAATTATGCACATTGTCAAATCTTCTCATTTCAGAAATCTATATTTTACTGAATTATATCTAAGAACTAAGTCAGGTCTACTCTGGCGATACTGTGTTTCCTCAAATGCATATGTGTGTGTTTATGTATTTAACCACAACAATGAGCAATGATAAAGAGTATAGTTCAGTAGACAAAGTCTACCTTCTAATCAATACATAGAAAAGCAAGTACATGCAGAATAACTGAGAGTAACAAGCACACAAAGGTTATCAGGATATACTGGAGAAAGTTACCATAAAGGAGGATTAATACATCCCATAGTTTATGTTTCATGACTTTAACTTTTATAGTCATGGCTTTACTAGCTAATATTTATTAACTGATAATATCTGTTAGGCACAGAGCTAAGTACCCTCCAAACACTGTTTCATATACACTTCAATACACCCTATTAAATAGGTGTTACTATGAGTCCCCATTTTACAGATGAGGAAACTGAAGCAAAGCTTATTTACAAAATAGGCCCAATGTCACACAGTTACAAAAACCACAGAATTTTCCAGCTTGGGAAACAAAGCACTGACAATGTCCTTACATAAATGTCTCATTTTGTAAATAAGGAAACTGAGGACAGAACAGATTAAGTTTGCAGTTAAATTAGTAACAAAACAAGATCTCACCCCAATTTTACATATGCACAGTACTGTAGTCATTCAGATAGTTTCTATTTCTCCTTCTGCATAAGAGTTTTCAATTTTTAACCTTCTCTGTTCTGTCAGTTTATGTCCATCCCTTCCTAAATTTTTACTGTGAATTCTTCTAGCCTATTTTAGTAATTTTAATAATCACAATTTTAAAGTTTTCCATAACCAACACATATAAATACATTTGTATTTATGTACATATTATATCATATAACTGCCTAGTTTTATCACTCAAACTATTCTGGAGAATCTACTCCCATTAATCTACATAAGTACAATCAGGTAATTACTGTTAATTCCTAGTTATATCCATCCTATTAATACACTATAATAATTCTTTCCATCTTTTCTAGCATCTATTTCATATTAATGCTACAATGAATATATCTCCCTGGGTTTATTTGCAGATTTTGAAATCAGAATAATTACCTCATAAGTGTACCGTATGTGTATTTCCAACTTTATTAAATGTGACCAAATACTTTCCTAATTGGTTGTCCCAAGTCACACATTATACACAGAGTTACCATGAAATCTTGTCTAATGCAAGATATCAACAAAACACTTACATCTTTGTAGGTAGGCTATATGAAGTGATATTCTCACTCTTATGTGTTCCCCTGATTACCTCTAGGGTATTAATTTTAATTGCTTAGATTTATTCTTCTTCAAATTTTTTAGACTTCACCCATTTCTTTGATGGCATGTTTTTCTAATTGATTTATAAAATTTCTTACCTTTTGTCACATACAGTTTTTTCTCAAACCAACTGGACTTTTAGCTTTGTTCATATCGTAGGTCCTTTAGCACTCAAGAATTTTTTTTTTGAGATAATAAAATTTACCTACCTTTTCCTCTTGTTCAGCACAAAGAAATAAGACATGTAAGCAATGTATACATATTTTTCATAGAAAATTTTATAAACAGACACCCTTATTTGGAACTTATTCAGAGAAAATTAACAAAGGAACAAGAAATTGAACTAGTCCCATCTTTTATTTTGCAAAAGCTTCAAAATGGCTATCTAAAACCTTGGATACTAAAACTCAAATTTTACTTTATTTTATTAAATGCAATTATCCTTTTATTTTATATTCTTTAGGCAAACATATTGAAATTTAAATTTTTATTAAGACCTTCTCTATCTTAAAAGTCTTCAGTAATTTATTACATGACTAAAAATTGTATCAACTGGCCTATTTTTGGTATTTTAATTCTTTTATCAATTGGCCTATTTTTGTTATTTTAGTCCTTTTTCACATGACATCACACTTTGTATATGAATCCTTCCTTCTTTCGAGTCAGCTTTTTATTACTGAGATAAACTATGGTTTCAAGTTTTCAAACAAGTTAGAAATACAAGCTATATACATATTCAATTAAAGAACACTACATACAAAGTGGCATTAGGACAAAATCAATTATTACTAATAACATTTTTTAATGTATCTCAAATGTACAAAAGATGGGGAAAAAAATCTAATTTTGAAAGATGGCCCTAATAAATATTTTCTGATCCATGATGCTATTGGAAATCACATGAATGTGTAAATGATACTTTAAGTAGCTCTAGACAAGTAATTATCTACTATGAGTTGTGTAACCATAGGTAAATCTATCAATTATATTTAGAGGAAACATTCAGCTGCTCAAAACAGACTGGGTAACTTCCCTTCTTTAGTATCTCTACTGAAATAAAAACCATTACTCACTAACCAAAAACAGTATGCCTCAGAGGAAATGTACTCTGATGATGTCAGAAAGATACTTCATTCATTAAGAAAAACAGAATTGAACACCCTTTCCCTTCACAAATTGGAAGCATTTAAGTATAAGAATATTTGTAAGATTCTATTTTACAATTCATTCTATATCTATTTTCTGAATTATCTTTAAAGAACTTTCCTTTGATTTATCTTCCTATACATTGAAACTGCTATTTGTTGAATTCAACCAATTTCAATTTCATAAATTAAACAAGACACCCGTTTTACTTTCTGAATACAACAGACTCATTACTAATTAGATGGAAGTGAGTCTGAAAAACAAGAAGAAGAAAAAAAAAACTCTCAAGAGACTTGCTATTCAAACCTCTTAAGGCAGGCAAAATACCAAGCTGAGAAAGACAGCTGGCTTTCTAAGGCACATGTCATTCTAATCTTTCCCTCACTATCCCCTCCACAGATACCTTAAAACGTTCACCTATTTTACCGTTAAAAGCTAACAAGGTGGATTTTAATATGAAATAATGTGTTCATAAAACTTTGACTTTTTTCAAACTATGCTAATACTTTCAAGCAGGATTTCTCAGTAAAAACACTGTTAATGATTTATACCAAACTAGTTCTACGAGAGACACAAGCTGTCAGTTGTTCCTTGTTCTGGTAGGGAAACTCATTCATCTGGGTTGTGATCTTGGTAAAAATAGATCTGTATCACAGATCTAGTTTGTGTTGACATATGATTGTGTAACTTTCATTTTTTCCTGTCTTGTCAGAACAAAAGCTGATTTTTGCTTTAAAATGATACTAACTAGCTTGTTTCATGGAGTACAGACATCACTAATAATTCAAAAGAATACAATATTCTTTTTCCATGAATATTAGTGCTCACACATACTTAATTCTGGGCTTATCTAGCCCTAACAGAGCATACTAACAGAAGCATATGAAATTATTTAATACTTAATTTTCTGATTTATAACTAATATGTGATTAACCTTTTCCTACTGTTCTTTGTGACAAATGAAATATTAGTGACACTGCCTTGTAAGAGATTTATTCAAATGGCAATCACAACACAGGTTCAGATACCCTATCTGAAATGCTTGGGACCAGAAGAGTTGGATATTTCACATTAGTTTGGATTCTGGAATGTCTGCACCCACTCCATTTGATATCATGAGGATGAGATTCCAACTAAACATGAAATTCATTTATGATTCATATATACATACACCTGAGGTACTTTTATACAACATTGTTGACTATGGTTGTGTTTGGACTACAAACTGTCACACGAGGTCAAGTGTGGACTTTTCTACTTGTGGCATCACGTTTGTGCTCTAAAAGTTTCAGATTTGGGGCATTTCAGAGTATCACATTCGAAGTGCTCAACCTATAACAAAGCACTAACAATTACAAAGCAGTTAAGCGTTAGACACTATGATAACCATTTCACAAGCACTATTTCATTTAATGCTCATACATACTATGAATATTATTATCAACCTGATTCATATGTGTTAAATAATTAGCTGAAGATTGTATAGATAAGATTGTGGCGCTTAAATTGGCATTCAGGCAGCAGACTCCAGAATCAGTGTTAAACACTTTGAATTATTACCATCTATTATATAACTGTATTGAGACCTGCCCCCCACCTGAGGAATTAACTTATCCTACATTTGTGAGTTTGCAATCTGAGAAACTAAGATCTAAGACAAAGAAATACAAACAAATGTAGGAACACGAACTAACAAGTTTCATTAAAAATGTATCATATACTCTTGCTATGAATGTTATTCTAAAGCACTAAGAAAAATAAAATTAAGTTGTAGAGACAGTGGAGCAGTTAAAATGAGAAGCTCAAAAGTTTTCACTGCTTTCACCTAGCATCTTGGTTATGCTGGTGAACACTAATAATACTTCACATTTCCTATTGTTTCCTACCATTATTGACTTAAATAACTAAGGAAGCTGAGCAGCAGCAGCTCATGTGAGCAGGAAGTCAGAACTACAGCTGCTAAGACATTGCATTACCACAATCTAGACCCATTCTTTGGCAGAAAGTTTTGCCAACACCTCCTCCTCACCCACAGTGAGAGGCCATGAGAAAGGCAGACCTCCTGAAGCAGGTGCTCAGAAAAAAGACCAATCTCAGAGGATCCAGGAGATCAGGCAAGAGATCAGGCAGGAATCCTGAAGGCCCTCTGAGATTAGCAATGGAAAATGTCTGGTCCAGGGCCAAGGATAATGGATGAGTCAGATAGACAGGGTTAGGAGTAAATGAAACCAGAAGGAAGTTACTGGAAAAAAAGGCAGACCAAGGATTCACTAGAACCATAGTAAAGTCACACTATGTCCCCTATCACTAGAGTGGTTGGCTTAGTCTCTGGTAAGAATAGTTGAAACAATTAACAATTCTGTCTAGTTCCTTGCACAGTAACTGTGACTGTATCAAGATTTTAAATGACTCTAAAAACTGAAAGAAAAAATGTGATCATGAACTTCCACACCATAATTCCAAATAATGTACTAAATGTAAAAGAAACGAAAGGCAATTGTCCTAGTTACTTTTCTCATTGCTGAGACAAAACAACCGACACCCAAAGGTAAGGGAGGAAAGGTTTATTTGGCTGATAGTTTATAGAGGTTTCAGTCCATAAATGGCTGGCTCCAAGGTAGAGTGGCTTTGCAAAGGACCATAACCAAAGAGAACAGTTCATGACGCCCACAAAACATCAAAAGCAACAAGGAGAAGACAAGATTCTCTCTGTCCCTTTTATCATATCCAGACTACCAGGATGAGGGTGGTGCCAAACCAGTCAGTGGACTGATTCAGTAATCACACACCTTCAATCCCAGCATCACACACTTCAGATTCAGCCTCCTCTGAAAAAGCCCTGTGATTGCATGAGGCCTTGGGGGGACATCTAGACACAAATCATAACAGCAACTAAGTGCTTTTTTTTCTCATAGTGTTTTTTTTTAAAGAATTCAAAATAAAATCATTTCCACCACTCATAAAAAAACAAAAATAAACACAAACACTAATTTTAGCTCTCCTTGCTTCATTGAAATGTGAAATGCATGATTGTTCTGCCTTAAAAAATATAATTAGGTTTGTAATACATAAACTACTACATTTTCAATCAACTGTTTCCTAATAAATATTAGTCATTAAGGCTAAGGATGTTTATTCATCATTCTTATGTATATTTAGAAAAGTTTAATATTTAAGATTATAAAATAGGTAATCAAATTCATTTCTATAAACCCTTGAGAAAGAACCTACTTTCAAGAAAGACAAATTATGATGAAATACAGTGGCATAAAAGACTTATTTTTAATGGGCACTTATAATCTATGGCATTGTCAGGCATAAATGCATTACATTTTATACCTAAGATATACGTTTTATACCTAAGCCTTATATAAGTAAAATCAAATGCAAAGTATTATCATTAATTACAGTAATACATACATTAATGGATACTGGTGTGAATAATCATATCTAGAACACTGATTCTCAATCATCAGTAAGATTAAATTTTACTAACTGTAATTATTGTGATACATACAAATATAGTATTGCACTCCTGTACTTTAGAAAGATTTGACTGAATTTCAAGTACTGCAGCAATAAGTTTTTCTGATTAATTTTGGGTACACCAGATTCACCTCATCAGTAAATCAATTTTCAGGGAATACTGTTTGTTCCTTCATTGCTGCTGGACTCTAAAAGCTATATGGAGCTGAGTGTGGTGGTGCACTACTGTAATCCCAGCACTCAGGAGGCTGAGGCAGGAGAATCATTGAGACTTTGAGACAAGCCTGGGCTACAAAGTGAGCCCAAGGTCAACCTGAACTGCATAGTGAGACCCTGTCTCAAAAACACAAAAAATAAAATAAAATAAAATAAAATAAAATAAAATAAAAGCTATACGGATGTAATGGTTGATACACTGTGTCAATTTGAGAAGTTTACAAGTTTAACTAAGAGACTCAGCAGGAGGCCAGGGTCCTCACTTTGGAAATATCCTCATCCTGTGTAAGAAGAGGGCATGGAAATGGTATGTAATACACTGCCCTTGGTGGGGCAGGTGTGGGAGAGGAGGCTGCTTACAATTTAAGGGAGAAAAAGAGGCATGTTCTTCCTCCCGTTGTTTCTTGTTGATTTTGCTATTTTCTACTACCTTGAACTGTTGCCCTGCAGGCATGCCATCCTACGTTGGCGCCAGCTGATTATGGACTGAAATATCCACAGACTGTGAGTTAATAAACCTTTCCCTCTTTAACTTTGGGTGTCAGGTATTTTGTCCCAGCAATGAGAGGAAAGCAACCAAGACAGAATTTGGTACCAGAGAAGTGGGATCATTACTACGATTACACCTGACCATGTGATTTAAGAGCCTTTGAGAATGGTTTGTGAGAAGAGGTTGGAAAGAGTAGAGCCGGAATGCCTTAGGCTGTTCTGTATGGGAGATCTGGTCAATGCTCAGAAGACCAGAAAACCAGTAAAGAGCAGGCTCTGGCGGTTTCTGCTGGGAAGGACTATACTGGCTGTTGGACTCCAGATGATGTGTGTTATGGCTTGCCAGAAAACTTGTCTGCATTTTGCTCATGTCCAGAGACTTTGCCTGAGACTAAGGGTGACAAACTAATTAATCTGGCAGAAGAAATTTCAAGGCAGCCTGATGTTGAAGTGGTGGCGTGGTTATTATTGGGGGGTTTTAGCCAGATTTATATTGTGAATCAAGAGCACAGAGCCCAGCAGGATGATTTAAAATGCTGTGTCTGGCCAAAAAGAAAGCTCCAGTAAATCTGCAGACTGAAAAGATAGAGAAGAGGAGAACTCAACTGCTGAGAAGGAACAAGAGAATATAAAAGATGGCCTGAGGGCATCACAAGAAGCAGCAAATCTCCAACCTTTACAACCTCAAAACTGTGAAAGTTAGACTTTCCTTTGAGGAGAAAGCCACAGAGCACCATGACAGCAGCATAGAAAATTTGTTCCTCAGAATTGGATTCAGAATGCCCATTGATCCAGGCACTTGACCCCTACAGCCAAGAGAGAGGAAAGCCTGGCTACTGCTCCAGTTGGCAGTGGACCTTGGCATCATCCATGTGGCACTGGTTTTAGGCACATACAGAATGCAAGAGTTCTGAGGTTGAAAAGGTTTCCACCCAGATTTTGGAGCACCTGGGAGGTCAGGCAGTGTGACCCTGATGGACACCCCAGAAGTCTGGGAAAGCCAGGAATGAGGATCAACTGAGGAAACTAGCAAGGAGAGAGCAGAGCAGGCCCAAAAGAGAAGTTTGGGAGCTACAGTCACTGGAAGCACTGCAGGAGTGAAGCCCCTCAAGTCATTTAGAATTCACTGCCACAGATTGCTTCAGATGATGAAAATGGAACTACAATGTTCTACTTAATGTTTGTCCTGGTGGAATTTGGACTTGCTTTGGTCTTAATCCTCTGCATTCCCTCGCTTGTACCTTTTGGAATGAAAATGTTTATCTTGTGCCACTGAATGTTGGAAGTGTTTAAGTTTTCATTTGTACAGAGGCTTGCAGTTAAAGAGTTTGCCTTATATCTCTGAGGAAATGGGAATTAGACTTTTCAGTAATACTGAAACTGTTAGGAGTTTGGCAACTCTTAGAGATAGGCAAAATGCCTTTTGCATAAAGAGATATACGTGAGTCTTTAGGGGGCCAAGTGGGAATGTTATGGTTATAATGTAATATAATGTTGGTGGACTTAGTGCTGGTTCTAGAGACTTGTTAACCATGTTTTATAATGTTAGAGTTGTGAAATGATAAGAATAAGCATATCTTTGTATGTGAAAACTGGTTTAAAGAAATGTGCCTGGTTGCCAAAATGACAAGGGGTGAAGTGTAATGGTTGATACATTGTATCAACTTGAGAAGTTTAGAAGTTTAAGTAAGTAACTCAGCATGGGGCCAGGGTTCTCACTTTGAAAACATCCTCATTCTGTGCAAGAGGACAACAGAGAGATGGTGTGAGCGCTACAACCAGCCCTAAGTGGGTAAGCTGCTTACAATGTAAGAGAGGAAAAGAGGCTTGCTCTTTCCCCTTTGGCTCTTGTTGCTTTTGATGTCTTCTGACACCCTGAAGTGTTGCCCTGCCTTGGAGCCAGCTGATTAGAGACTGAAATCTCTATAACTGTGAGCTAACTAAACCTTTCCCTCTTTAACTTTGGATGTTGAGTATTTAGTCCTGGCAAAGAGAGAAAAGTAACCAAGACATTGGATTTCCCAGCAGAATACAAAGCTGCAGAGCACAAACTCCATTTGTATTCACACTACTTTTCATAAGCAGAGACCTAAAAATGCTGTGAGTAGTTGAAAGAATTCTGAGGTTTTTCTCATTTCATAATTATTTTAGACAGGTTTGGTGGGCGGTAAGTTTTCTGTACTCTTACATACAAAAAATTGCCTCTATTTTACCCTCCCACATAAAATTTGCATACATATGTACAAGGTTCTAAATCACCTTATTTAATTAAAAATTTCTGAAGTAGAAAACATAGAATATAGTAAAATAAATATCCATGGAATCATCATCCTACTTTTCTATTCTTAACATTGTGCTATGAATACTTCAGATCTCTTATTTACTAAGGAATTAAAAATTATAGGTAAACTCGAGGGTTCACACAACCTCACCATGAAATTACTTAGAAGTAATCAGTTTTTTAAAAATAATTTATGGACATACAAAGGGTTATGTTAGCTTTTTGTTACCAATTTTTAATTCACTTGCATAGAGATCACAAATGTTATCTATATGACACCAAAGTTTAGTACTTACTTGGTTTTATGCCACAATACTTGGCCCAGTTTGTAAATATCAACTGAATGATTGAATATATGGTTTATTACCTAATTGTTGGATGTAAGGATCTACATGTAAATATTATATCAAGTTTTCTAACTGTTCTTAAGATCTGCTATGTCTTGAATAATTTCTAATTTTTGCTTGTTCAATCTAGTGTTTCTGAAAGCAAGATCTCCAAGCCAGCAGAATCAGAATCACCTGGGAAATTGTTGAAAATGGAAATCCTAAAACTCTACCTCAGAGGTCTGGAACCTAGTAAACCAAGTGACTGTGTGATACATGCTAAAGTGCTAAATATGAGAAACACTGGCTTGATCTACCAATTACTGAGCAAAGTATGCTAACAACATATTTAGTTTCATTGTAGATTTGTCAGCTTCTCATAATTTTGTTAGCCATTTAGAGACTATGCAGTTTGGGTATAAACATCCTAATTGTTATATTTCGTAGAAGTTAGTCTTCTAACATACAACATAATAATCCTTTCCTGTATACCAATCGCCCATCTATGGTCCACTTTATCTTCCAAAACCAAATCAAAGTAATAGGTCCACAAGACTCTACATCAGGCAGGAGAGTCTTTCCTTTGAAATCTCTTTTCCTGAAAAATTCTTAGAAGTATGGATTGGGGAGAGGGTTACACATGGAGAGAGAGGTAGCAAAAAGGAAGGAACAAGCAAAAGAATGAAAGTTTGGAGAAAAGTCACTTTCCAAATAGGAAATAGGAAAAGTTGAACTCACCAAGAAGCTTAGAGAAAGGATCATTTATGCAAATAGAACCAGCTAACAACTGAATTATATATCCTAACATTCACATGAACTCTTAGCTCCTACTACCATTGATTGTGACTATATTTGGAGATAGGCCCTTTAAAAAGAAATTGAGGTAAATATGGCTATGTGTAGACCCTAATTTGATAATACTTGTAAGAAGAAGAGTTTATGAACCAGAGGAACACAAGAAAAAACATGTGAAGATACAGAAACAATAATGCCCATCTATAAGCCAAAGATAGAGGTCCTCAGAAGAAATTAATCCTGCCAACACTTGATCTTGGACTTCTGGTCTCCAAGACCATCAGAAATAAATTTCTGCTGCTTAAGCTGCCTAATCTGTGGTACTCTGTGATGGTCGCCCCCAGAATCTCATACAGAATGGAAATGCAACATGGAACCTAGAGGCTCCAAATAAACCAGCAACACATGCTGACAAAGAACAGCAAACAACCCCTTGAAAAGTGTCTTCTGGAGTCTGGAATATTGTAGCTGCTTTTCAGAGCATCTCTAAGTCAACATTAGTGAGAAAACTGTAGATTGCTCCACAAACATTTTATCATTCAAAGTTTGTTTCACGAATATTAAAGTGTCAGGAACTCTTCTATGAACTGGGGAAATCTTGTTGAGCCAAAACAGTTGCTGTAATAATTCCTGCCTTCACTGTAGCTTCTATTCTGGTGGGGACTGACTTGATTGACCTATTCATAAATAACTGAATCGTAGAGTGTGTTAGAAAATAACAAATGCTATAGGGAAATGAAGTATGTGGAATTAAGAGTGATAGGTGGACTCTGTTGACAGTTTAAAATAGTTTCAGGATAGGGTTATCTGAGCAAAGAGTTGAAAGCAATAGATTATTTATTAACAATCAAACTGGTTCTGTACTAATGCATAATTGTTACTTTATTTATTGTCAATTTATTAATAATGAGAAAAATCTACCTACTTTATAGATAAGGAAATTTAAGCTTAGACAAGTCGTAGAGCTGTTATGTGGAGAGGCCATGATAAGAAAGTGAAGCAAGTATTCACCTGGTAACCAAACCCAGCTCTAGATCTTCCTCAAAGGCAAGTGAGGGAAACACGAAGAAAATCGATAATTATACTAGGAAAACAACTTCTACATTAGAGGCAACTGCAAGGGACTGTGAGAGACTAGAGGTGAAGTAAAACCAAGAATTTTTATAGAAGAGAAAGTGAGTTAGTTGCATGTGCCATATTTTAATAGGGTTTTTGGCACAGTTTAACTCAGAAAGTAGCAGTCTGATTAAAAATATTCCTCAAATAGATTTTTAAAATGATAATATATATAAAATGATATATATAATCATTATATATATTATTATAAATAACTTGGCTTCAGTTCTTTATGAGTTTTTGGTATGATATGCATTCACACATGGTATGATCAACAAATTTGGTGAATGTTCAAATTTTTTTAAAATTTACTACAATAAAAAACATACTGTCACGAATCCTCTTCAAAATATCTCCCTTCATTTCACACACACTTACCCCACTGTTCTTGCCACTTTCTGAAGTAGTTCCAGAAGTCCTCTTCCGTCAGTACCTTTAGTTGCAATATCATAGCTGCCTGAATGTTCTGAATCCATTCATAACATTTACATTTCATGGTCAGTTTGACACTGCAGAAGAGCGAGAAGATGCATGGTTCCAGACCCAGTGAATAAGGTGGATGAGGACACACCCTACTGTTTTTATGAGCCTGCCTTTCCTTTGGTCAGAAGTCAATAGCAGCATTTGCCAAGTTTTTATCATATTTCTTACAGACATTTACAAAGAGGACTTCCAGAACCACTTCAAAGTGGCAAGAACAATGGAATAAATGTGTTCAAAGCAGGGTAGGTGGTGTATTATAAAAGAGATTGTGTCTTTTACTGTAATGAATTTAAGGATTCACTGTAAATTCTGGTCACACTTCATATGTTTATCAGATACACAGACATGGGTAAAGACTGAAGGAAGCAAAAACAACCTGTCACCTTTTATAGAAGGATATTATGATCTTCTGCAAATAACCATAGTTTAAACAGGATAGAACTTTATTTTTCTCACTCATTCAAAAAACTGATGTGGAGGGCGGCAGCCCAGAAGATTTCATGGTTACCAATGATCCACCTCCTTTGGTTTATCACTCTGCTATCATGGTCCAAGACACTGAAGATATGACCATGGGCTATCCATTCTAGTCAAAAAGATGAAGCAAAAGGGAGAGAAGAAAGGGGCTTTCTTTCTCTTCAGATGAGATTCCATTAAAAACCACACTTCTGGATAGAATATAGTCTCCTGCTGCACAGCAAGGAAAACGGTCTTTACGTGTGTGGACGCAAGCCAATCTAACTGTTGTTGTTTTGCTGCTGTTTTTCTTAATTAATGAAGAAAGGACGAATAAATTAGAAAGGCACCTAGTAGTCTCTGCCACAAAGAGTCTGTGTTCTCCAAATTTCCTACAATGCATGATAATATTTTAACTCTAAAAAAGCAAGTATTTTCTTACTTAATACACATAAAGTTATTAGGTGATAACAAAACATAAGTGGGCTAGAAAGAAATAAAAGTTCAAGGTTAAAGGGGAAAACATAAATTACTCAGAAGTTACTAAATACTTGTCATAAATGTAGATAAAAAACCATGACTGTTTAATATATTTCCCATCTATAAGCACAATTCCAGAGCAGCTATTCCCAGATAGGCTTAGAGGTTATAAAACACACTTTTTAAAAAAAGAGTTGCATAATTATATTTGCCACTGAAGTTCAATATTTGGAAATTCTTTAGATAAACTCTGAACCCAAGACAACAGAAGCAAAATAAATGAGAAATACTAAAAATATGAGTAAATGGAGGTGGCATATGATTTTGATTTTATCACTTAGCAAATATGTCACGTTATACACATCAGCATATTTTGCTAAGTCAATAAAGGTAAAATAATAGAAAAAATCAAAGCCACTATCTACATAGTATTTGTAGTATAACAATGAAATGAAGTCTAACAATAGCCTAGTGTCTATAAAATAACAGAGTAATCAGGAAAATTCTCTACCCAATTGAGAAAAAAAATATTTACAAACAACAAATGACATATTTATTATTAGATATTTGATAAGGAAATGTGCTGGTTAACCTGACCAACTGCAGACCCATCCTAATAACTGCAGGTTGCATATCTTGCTGAAAGTTTACTATCTAGTATAGGATGTTGATAAATCTATTTAATAAAAGCTTTTTCTTCTATATGACATATAGGTTTCAATTGTAATTAGTGACTTGAGGTTAGGTAATAAAATGCAAAATAAATATCACCTCAAAATAAAGGAAAAATGCCATACATATATACATATATATATATATATATTTTTTTTTTTTACAGCTAACCAATAAAGTTTTGTTTTTAACAACTAAATGGTGAGCATTCCCGGTTATATTTATTCATTAAGGTCAAGGAGAAATTTTATTAAGGGAGAAATTTTACTATGGGACAATTTTTTTTTTATCTTAAAGAGAATAAAACCAAACAAAATAAAACAGAATAAAGCCAATCCAACCAAAACAATGAAAGCAATACAGTACTTCAAAACAAGGTAACAGGAAATCAACAATGGGTACCATATCTTGTTATTTTCAAAATCACTGCCCATACCATCAGAAATAATAAAATCAAACAAAATAAAACAGAATAAGACCAAACAAAACAAAACAATGAAAACAATATAGAAATTTTAAAAGTATAAATTTAAAAGTATACAATTGCTACTACAAGCAAAACAAAAGCAGAGCATGAGGGGAAGAAAACATATATTTTGAATTTGGTCAGCAGGGCAGGTCTCCCTGGAGAGGTGATAGTTATGCACAACTCTAACAGGAAGGAGAGAAGGCATCACATAAATACCCACAGGAAGGCATTCTAAGCAGAGGGCTCAGGGTATGCCAAAGCCCTGAGCCATATAGGCTGGAACACTAAGAAGCAGTTCTGCAAGGGACAAACAAGAAAGTCACAGGTGACAGAGAGGTGGACAAGGAATGGATGATACATGGCCTTGTGGTCTATGGTAAGGATGTTTGAATTTTACTCAATATGAAACAGGACAAAGACACTGGTAATTTTTATAATAGAGCTGGAACATAATAAGAAACCCTTTAGAAGGATCACTGTAATCACTAAGAAAAAAGAAACCACTGAAAGTCAGAAGTACAGAAACTAGCTATCGGGTACACTGGCAGGTGAAGAAAAGCACTGGGGGAACACTGGAGAGCTCAGCATCCTTGATGATGGACTAGAAATGTGATAGAAGTGAAAGAATCAGTCATGATATCAATGTTAATGGAACCTCGTGACGGACAAAGGTGGCCACTCAAAGGTTCCCAAATTTTAATCTATGGCCTAGTTCCACCTAAACACAGAAACCAACTGCAGGATCAGCACCCAAAACCATAGAAACAATAATCTAATTGGCCCACTTTGGACCATGTACCCACCACTGCAGTTCCTGTGGTGCCTGTACTGCAGATGGGCTGTGTTTAGTTTGACTATCATCTTCCAGATCTGCCCAAGCAAAAATGTGCCAGCCAAATCCTAACTAACAAGATCTTCTTGATTCTCAACACTGTTTCAAGACTTGTGCCAAGAACATTGAACATATTACTGCAATAATTACTATCAGAGGTTGAGGCATTGTATACATGGAAAAAATAAAATCCATAAATGTCAAACAACACATCACACAGCTGGTTAAGTGACAGATTTCTGACAAGTGATCTTATCTAAGCAAATTTGGTCTTTTACAACTATGAGTCTTTTTGGTTGACACAGTATGTGAAGAGTCTAGATTTTTTTTTCCAGAACATCACAAGCAAATATGAAGGGAGATTTACAATAACTGTAACCTAATAGGAACATTACCAAGCACAAAAAAGCACAGGAAAATAACAAAGATGAACAATCGAACAATGACAAATAGTTCTTAAATCTTGTTTATAAACTCTATAAAGTATCAGCTATCCTTTTAGGCATTCGCCTAATACATTTCAGGTAATAAAGAAGAGGATTTAAGAATCAGGCAACCACAATTCTCTGAATCAACAGCTACCCAGTACAGGACTCATGCTTCCGTTGCTAATTTTGAAAGCCTTTCTAGAGTACAATGCATGTTCTTTAAGGAGAATGAGGTGTCTTTAAGACATAGTAGCAAATTCATTGATCTTCAACACTACCTTCATACACACACACGCACACACCACACATACACCACACACACACACACACACACTGGGAAGAATATGTCTGGTATAATTATTTTAGAACTTGAAAGTCTGTTGAAGAATTTCAACAACCTGCTGAAATTCTGGACAATCAAGTGTGGCTTATTTTGGCCACTTTAAACCCTTACCATAGCACCAACTACTCATTCCTCACCCCCAGCCCTGGGTCAGGCACCTGCCCATCTGTTCTTGGAAAAACTGCAGATTCCAGATGAGAGCCAAGAGAGGTACAAAGGACCCCATTCTAAATATGGGTATCTATGCTATGATTATTGATCACTGCTTCTAATCAAAGAAATGCAAAATTCATGGCCATGGTAGCATTTCTTCTCATTGTTGCAAGTACCTCCTCCTCCAGCTCCAGAAACTTCTAGGGAATTTCATAGGTCAGTACTATTTCCCTCCCAACTTCTCTTCCCTGCTCACCTTTAAGAGCCAAGCATTAAAAACTAGGATATTCAAAAGCAATTGCACATATAAGAAAAATTAGAAAGTAACCGGGTATGTGTGGGGCAAGGTCTACACTCAGAAGAGACCTGACAACGCTTTAAGTTTACACTTCAGGGTGATCTCTGACACAGAGCTAGCCTAGACCAACAAAGACAGAAATGATAACAAAGCCAGTAACTACTGGAGAAGGAAGAATCTGATTTCCACTGTTGCCGCATTATCAGATTCAAATGTCTGGTGCTCAACAACAAAGTCACAAGGGATATTAAGAAATAAGAACCTGTGCCCCATACAAAGAAAAGCAAAAGAATCTGTCCCTGAAAAAAACAGATTAGACAAAGGCTTTAAAATAATTGTGCTACAGACACAAAAAACAGCTAAAGTACAATGTGGAGAAGGTCAAGAAAATAATATATGAATAAAGAGACAGAAAATCTAAAGGAGGGAGGGAGAGAGGGAGAGAGAGGGAGAGAGAGAAAGAGAGAGGGGAAGGGAAGACAAGAGAAAAAAGGGGGAGGAGAGAGAAGGAGGAAGAAGAGGAGAAAAGACAGGAGAAAGGGAGAGAAGAAAAAGAAAGGGGAGGGGAGGGGTCAGGAAA
>RJWT010013570.1:0-21697 GCA_004365215.1 Cuniculus paca | reverse complement strand
AAATACACATTGAGCATGTCTTATTAAGTGCATGCTTGATAAAATCTTTGTAGATATACAAAGTTTAAATAATGTCTTTCAGTGAGAATACTTAAAATCTTGCTCCATAGGTTACACAGTCACTTGAATGATTTCATAAAAAACAAGCAACAAAAGTCAACTAGTAAAAATGTAAAAAGATACAAGATTATGTAGCAAGTAATGATTCAGGTAACATTATGTAATTCAATACCTACAATAAATTATCTCTCATGTTTATAGTTAAAATTCTATATATCTGTTATGAATGTTAGAATGTTAAATGTTTATTAAGTTCTGCAGACTTATGGGTAAATTGGATGCTTAGAGGATATCTTTCAGATATATTAAAATTGCATTAAATCAAATCTGAAAAATTAATACATCTGCTTGGTGAGTTTTAAGTAAAGAGGATATTAAATTTTTGTTTAAAACCTGACTATAATAATCAGATCACAAAAGAAATGATTTGTAGAAATGAAAGACATGACAGAGTCCTAATCCTGTGACTCAGTAACCAAAAAACAAAACCTTGAGAGTAAAAATTTGCCAAAAGCCAATCTCATGGTCTTTTCTAGGAGGTCTCTTATTACCATCTTTCTCCTCAGTGCCATTTTTTCCAAGACATACTTGTTTTATCTTCTGGAGACATTCCTAATGATAGTTGGACTCATTATATTGTCACAAATGAACTGTGTGTAGTACTAACTTCTATCTGGTTTTTCCTTCAAACTCAGTACAATTTTTGTTAAAATCACCGCTCCCTGGATCTCATTGGATCATTCTATTAATCATGTATCATCCAATGGACCCTGCATCTTTCCATGTATCCATTGCATATGGTTATAAACCAGTTCTTCATTCTTCTGGTCATTACAGTCAACACTGTACTTGTGGAAGAGAAATCACTATTGCAAAGAAAGCATCTCATCAATGAAAAGACCACTGCTGGACAACTCCTCAATATTAAAAAATAAAAAAGCAGATATCTAAGTCATGCCCAGCTTTACATATTGAGTGATAAAGTGACTGTGTATTGTAAAGAGCTTTTGTGATACGTCCACACTCCTAAGTGATCTGCAAATTGTACTTCTCCACAGGCAAAAGTCCTTCCATCAGTTGCTATTGTACATGACACACATTTGAGTATAAATGCTCTCCCTGTGCATCAAGCAACTTCAGTTTTTGGTTGTCATTTATCTCTGTCCTGTAAGTTTGATAATTTTTAATAATTTTGAAGGATTGGGAGAAAAGTAAGCAGTAAAATTGCTGGGGAAGGAGGACTTTATTTCAGAGGTTCAACAACAGAAACAGGAAGTGTTAATAGGAGCATACCATGGCTCTCAGGGAAGGGAGTTATTTTTAAAAGGATATCTTATAATCCGAACAACTACTTTGAAGATAACAATGCACAATATAACAGTGTTAACCTCCTATTACTTTGTTTTGAAATTCTGTATCATTGGTTTTTTTTTAAATAAATAAAGGAACTGTTTAGTACTGCAAATATTTAATATTAAATGACATAGACTGCCCAATGACCAAGCTACAAAGTTGTCTAAGATATCTGAGATTTTATAGTTTAGACTGAGTTGAATAATTAAACCCATTCCATTCTAATCTACCCTTTTAAAAGTTAAGAATGCTCAGTTATTTCTAGATGTTAGATATTCTCCCATTATTAATACTACTAACAAGACACGTCAGATCCTTTCAGTGCAGGTGAAATTCAGTTAAAACTATGACACTGCTATGGATGGATGTTGGTTAAAGGAGTCAGAGCTAAATTTGACTCTTTATTTTAATTCATTATATAAATCTTGAAATACTCTTTAAAGATATATTCAGTTTTTTCTTTCTGTTGTAATCTATATGATAATGCCATGAAAATCCCATCAAACATTTTATCCTGCTCCATTCTTTGATGATTTATAAACTGATGGTACCTGCTTTAGGATAGTTTTCTCCAGCTATCTAACACTTTCAAGGTGGTTGAAGTACATGTCTTATTAACTGGTCAGCTAACAAGAACTGTGACTATGCTCATTTATGCTGGTACAAGCATATAACAGCAAGTCATTTAGCTTAGTAATTCAATTCACCAACAATTTATTGAATTAATTTGTGCATAATACTGACTTAAAAGGAATAGACATTATTGTTAACAAAAAGGAGTGAGGTTTAATGCTGGTTTCAATGAACTTTATCACAAGAATTTCACAAAATTCTCTTGATTTAAGAATCTCAATGATATATTTAATAGAAATTGTTGTTTTAAGATGAGGAGACTGAGATTTAATAACTTTCACTGAGGCCACATGGATACCAACTGTTACAATTGATATTCAAACTAGATTCATGACTCTGGAACAGCACTTTATACTTTACTGTATTTTTCTCTAAATCACCTTCTTGTCACCACTCTAAGCAGACTTAAGAGCCATCTCTGATATGATGAAGATGTAAAAGTAATTACACGGTCACCTGAAGCCACACTCTTCCAGCTTTTGGTTTTCACTTAAACAGTTTCAGTTTCAACACACTTGTGATAAATGAAAGCTTCCTCCATTTCCAACCCAATGTCAGGAAAGAGGAATTGGTCAGCAAGGTTAGTCACAGGAAAAGTTCAGCAACTTCACAAATCAATGTAGCTTCTAGACTTCTTTGAAGGAGCTCATAGCTACAGCTTCTTCTTCCATATCTGCTTTGCCCAATCCTCTTTCTCCATTGCCACACCCAGGTTCCGAACTTGTGGCTCACCTGCATTGAATCCTGTTGTGTCAATCTCTCAGTTTATTACTGATCCTTTATAATATGCCTTTGACAGGAAATTTGCCTTGTGTAACTTGGATAGATGTCTGTCTAGATCTCACTAGCCTATGCAAACAGGACAGAACTCCTCACCTAATGTGTCTGAATCACCAAGGATTGTAGTTGCCTCCCTAGCATTCCTTATCCTTCCTGTTCTGATTGCTAAGCCTGGATTGGGTTGTAGCTTCCTATAACATAAAATAACTTGAGAATCAAACCCTAAGAGATTTTTAGTTCTCATACTTCTTCCTGTAAAATGTGATTATGCTATGTTTAGAATTCCTATAACTCTAGCATGTTTATTCTGATTATATTACCCATTAAGTGGAAAAATTCACTTTGCAATAGAGAAATTTCTTCATCTATTGAAGTAACTTCAAAAACATTTAGAAGGGATGGTATATGTTAAGTGCTCCAAAATTACTTGTTTAGTTTGAGTCAATAGGGTAACTGAATATATGGAAGAAAGAATGAATGGCGTATCTATTTGCTGAACTACCTGTTTTTTTCTCTCCCTCATGCATACCTTGTCCCCCTGCTTATGATAACCCTAAACTGCTTCTGATCCTTGCAGTTAGGCCTTGTTAAATCACATCAGACAAAGTCTTACTTCCCAGTGAGACAGTTAAACTGCATCGTCACCTTGATTGGCTTAACAGTTACCAAGGGGATTAATAAAACACACTTCTGGGTGTAAGTAGGTAGACCACAGAGGTGCAAATTGGTGGAAACCTAGTGTTGCTCCCCATTCTACTTCTGGTCACCAAGAAGTGAGCAGGTGGAATGAATCTTTACAAACAATGGGCCAAAATAAACCTCCCCTCCTTTAAATTGTAGGTGTCAGATATTTTTCCCAGCAATGGGAAAGCTGATCAATATACCCAGTATATTTGAACAAAGAATCTATGGATGGAGTTATGAAATAGGAATGAATTATCATGTTCTCCTGTCACTTCTCTTTATTTCCAGGGAAAGTAAGTTTGTTATATTATGCAACACATCTATCAAGATAAAAAATATCCACATCGTGTATTTCCTTTTTCTGATTCTAATTTCGTGTGTGTATATTTGTATATTACTGTTTTTCCACTTAAAACCCTCATACATGTTGACACACTTCAGTTTTGCTCAGTATATAAACTCTGATGAAATTTTAGCTAGAAATGGCATGGACATCACTGGAGTGTATATTCATCAGCAACAGTATTGGTAAAAACATGCATTTAGATTTTTATGATAGTTTGAATCAGATTTTCAACAACTGAGAAGTTTTCTTAAAATGTATATGATACGCCTGCATTTTTTGGATGTTTATACAGAAGGCTGTTCTATACTTGAGCTCTTTGGCTATCTGACTACTAGAGAATATGATACAGAGACCACTTACTGCAAGTAAAATGTTCTTTTATAGCATCCTTCATTATGTATTATAGCTCCAGAAGAAATGGAAGCTGAGACTGCCAAATATATTAGATTCCCAAAAATATTTGACACAAGGGGAGGCTATTGGTGAAGCTTGCATAGTCCTTATTAAACCTAAGGTTTAATTATTTTTAGGGCATTCATATTAAAATAGGATCGCTAAATACATACTGTCATTTCAGCAGCATAAAAAATACATACAATAAGCTTGTACAATTCATATTGATAATGATTCAACAAAATAAATAGTGACATGAAACCAGCATTGCTTACCCTGTTTTTAAAATAACCTTTAGGCATTTTGGGATTTTTATTGGTAACAATTTTGTGACAAACTACTCAGTGTAAAATAACAGTTTAAAAGCTGACAGGAAAAATCTGGCATTAATAATTTTGTAGATTATAGTGAGAACACTGTATATCACTGCAGAGAACACTGTATCTAGATAATGAAACTTAAAGCATTTTGGTCTTATAGCATTGTAAGATATGCTGGTAAGATCAAAAGAGATCCCACATGCAAAAGTAACTGGAAAGGTAAGAAGGTGGCTTAAATGGAAATGAAGTGTTCAGCATTCCAAAGAAGGGTAGGTAGATCACTGAAATTCATTAACCATCATGGCCCAGCTTTATTTTTCTTTGACTTCAAAGACTTTTATTATCATTTTAATCTTGAATCATTTTGATAAACATAAAGCCTCCCTCTTAATCTGTTTCAGAATCATAAACAACTTAAATTTGCAAAGATCTTAGAAACTCATGTCAAAATGAACTATTGATAGAATTACCCATGGCTTTAAAGTGAAAACTAAAATTCTAGTGCAGTTATTTCTTCCAGAAGTTTTTTGGATAGGCTGTTAACATCTTTGGATCTCAGTTTCTCAGTAAGTATGATAATAAAGCAAATATTAATCATGATCTTGTGATGCAGTGATTAATAAATGATTAGTTCTTGTCATAGCTAAATGATTTTTGTTAGAAGTCTTAGATATGCATTTTTTGGAAATCCACTGCTGTCTGTTATTGATTCTGACAGCTAATATAAAAGAAAAAAAAGAATTATAGGATTTTATTAATAGCCAAAGCATAACAGCAGTGGATTTGGGCTGAGTCATTGCACAGAATACGCTCACAGATATTTGTGTGTCAGTAGCAAAGACACACTAGAAAGCCAACATGTTGTTGATATGCAAAAATAACTGTTATAGAATGGCTCTATTTAATTTAGTCTTATTATTTTTACTAATTCATAGTATTTTGTTTTTGTTTGCCATCATTTTAACCTTGGTAAAAACTTAGATGGGGGGGGCGATGTGTGGTACACATATTAAAGTTAGGTGACTCTTGTTCTCCAAATTTAAAGAGAGAAGATAATCACTTTTGATTCCAGTTTATCTAAATATACCTCTGAAATCATGAAAATTTCTCAAAGAATCAATAATTCTTTGTATCTGAAGACTGTATGAAATTTTTCAATATATATTATTCACATTTAGTATTGCACTTGGGAGTTCTAAGAGCCTTATGAGTCTGTGTGCTATGAGTATCGGCTCCTAGTGAGGAAATAAAGAAACCGAAGCCTAGGGAATGCAGGGAACTTACTCATACAGAAAGCTAAGGTCTTAGACACTGATCTTCCAGGTGTTTGAATTAAACACAGAGTTATACGTCATGTTTCAAGAGAAATTTTGAGTCTCACTGAACAATCTACATTAAAATGTGGCAAACCAGCTATCAAAAATGTTTTAAACATAGAAATCTAAAAAGGAATAAAAACCTGAGACCACTAACACAAGACTCCAGCAAAATTACACCATCCAACAGAGAGAAGAGGGATCTTGACTATGCTTCATTTTAACAAATAACTTTAAATTCAGATTTGTGTTTTTAACTATCGATACTTTTATACATAGATTTATCAGCAAGGGAAAAGCATTTTGTATCCTGTATAGTATTCTCAAACAAATTGAAGTATTTTATATCCTAGAAGTCATCCACCAAAGGACCAGAAAAGTAGCAGAAAAAGAAGAAGAGGAGAGGAGAAGAGGAGAGGAGAAGAAGAGGAGGAAGAAGAAGAGGAAAAGGAAGAGGAAGAGAAAGAGGAGGGAGAAAAAGTAGCCTGCTTGCAGTTCAGTTTTGTGAATTCAAGAAGTGTGTGTTTGAAAAATGAAGGTGCATAAGTTAGTGTAGCTCCAGGGTGCCAGCATCCCTAGTGTTAGCATAGCTGACACACTGACAGTTTATATGGAATTTATGTGCCTATTTCCTCTGCATTTTATGGGAAAACATGTTGTTACCTTACAGCTGCCCACATCACATGCCGCCAATCCGCCTCTGAGCCATAGAGCACCTTTCTCAAGGAAACATACATACATCAAGGGCTTATGTATTTTTTACAATGTTGTAAGGGGAAAATAATAAAATATGGGTTATTGTGTACACCATTTCACAGTTTAATTTTTTTTTATTTCGCTGGTTTAATTGACTCTGACCATTTTTATTACCCTTTTTCCCACCTCATCTCGCCATTTTAATTGTTTGTGGGTTTGTGTACAATTGAATCGCATCTGGAAAAGGACGGGAGCTGTAACCACAACTTAAAAGCCAATTGCAGAGCTTTAAAAAGTAAATAAAGCATTTAAGCTGCCACATCAGTAGGAAGATATATGCAGATGCAAAGAGAAGGAAATGTACATTTTAAAGCAAAATGCTTAAAAATCAGCTCCTCTTTTCAGTCACCTGCAGGAGCTCTGGATCTTTGTGTTACCTAACTGGTGGCAGGCAGCACAGGAAGCAGTGCAGCAGGGGCCTCTTCTGTCCATTTCTCCATGGAGCTTATATGGGCCAGAGGTCTTAAGCCAAGCATAACTTAGAAGCCAGTTGTCCATGGCCAAAGACTCAAGGCCTTTTTGATGTAGGGAAATGAAACTCCCAACCTACTATGTGTCTGGTACTAGTTTGTGTTCTCTAAAATCAAAGAATGAATTTTAGGAATGATGGAGGTTAAGAGCAGAATACATTTATTGAGAGAAAGAAAGCTTCTGTCTGAGAGACAGAAGGGGTCCTGAGAGGGCTGCCAAAGACTGTCTTTTCCAGGGACTTTTACAGAGTAAAACCATGAGGTGAGATGTTTCCAAAGTGGAGAAAATATGGGAAGTCACAAAGTGGGCATAAGGTGGGACAGATCTGTAGTCAATCAATAAGATTAGTTGCTCAGGTAAAATTGATTAAATCAGGAACAATCAGGAACAATGGGAAAGAGAGTCACATAGCACATGGTCATGCTTAAAGAGCAGTGACTCTTCCTGTAGGGGGTTGGGATGGTGACTCCTCAATTGCTAAGGGTGATAGAGAACTATTTAGACTATCAACCCTTAGGATGTGTGTGTATTTGCTTGATCTTTTGTCTTGAGATCTGGCCCACAGCAGGAAGTGCCTGTCTTCTCCAAGGTCACAAGACATTTGGTCCTCTGTGCTGGCTCCCTAGAGGGCCTAGCCCTGTCTGACTGCCTATATTTCTATCTAACTCAGTTACCTTTAACAATACCCCTTCTGAAGAAGTAACCCGAACTGCAGTGAGGAAGTTATGGGCGATGACTGATCTGGCTTCTTTAGGCTGAATGGGGTTGTAGTTTTTGAATGGCAGTGAGAGATACTCTGCAAAGGTTCTATCTAATGGCCTTCAGTAGATACCAGGCATTTTTATCTTGGGTAGGCATATAGCTTTAAGTCTAGACAAAGACAAAGAAACAATTAAGTATGCATGGGCCAAATAGAGTTATTAGGATAACTATGAGTTCAGTTAACAAAGATTTCCATCATAGGGAGGATAAGGATAAGATCCAGGGAGCTTTAGAGTCTGACATGTCATTGATTTGTCATCTAATATCTTGAACAGTTAATTGAGATATTAGCAGAGGGATCAGGAATGTACACATGTTTAGTTTTTACAAGTGCATAAGTAACTCCTGTGCTGTTAGAATGTCTAATGTCATCCAAGTTTGGAGGAAGGCCCATTTTGTTAATTTTACCTTTTTTATTTAGGAGAGAGTGACCAGTTGCGGTGTCATTTAAGGCCTACTGAGTATAGTTAGGTAAGACCTTAATATGCATCATATACCCTTTTTCTGGACAAGATCTGGGGGATCCCAGTAAAAGGATTTTAGAATATTTGCTATTGGTTATATCTGTATGATGCCTTGGGGTTTGGCACCTTTCAGACAACAACAAACTTTAATCAAAGCATGTATAATCAAAGTATGTACACAAAGGCATATATAATCAAAGCATGAGCATTAGGGCTGACAATAAAGTTTAGAAACTATGTCTAAGTTATAGCAATTGTAACCCTTTTATTGATAGAGTCCGACATTTTGCATAAATCCCTCTAGCTTTAGTTATAATTATCTCTAAATTTGATAATGTATGAGAACCAGATCAATACATTATTTTGACAAGTGAAAAACAACAATATGTACTGTATTTGAAAAACCAGTATCAGCATCATTTTGATTAGTTGACAACTTGGATATATATTACAGCATTTAGGCATGATAAAATCGCTCCAGGATTGGAGTTAGGCTTTTAGGTATAGCTAAAAGGAATGAGTGAAGAACAAGTTATCCCAATTACAGTTTAAGCAACATATAGTTTGGTGACTGTGTGTTGAGGTACAATGCCTGGAAGGAAGACCAGAGTTGAGAAGGACAAATAGACATGCGCCAATGCCCAGCATAGGCTGGTTTTTACCTCTCATCATGACTACTCAGGACTCCACTATGGAGATGATAGGAAGAGATGACAGTCTGGCCAAAGGGAGGAGGTGAGTGCTCCAAGGCCCTTTAGTCCCGCTGGGCCACCTGGAGAGACAAATCTGAGCTCTGGGACCTTTGCCTCAGAGTGCAGTTTCATCTCCAGTGGTGACTTTTTACAGTCAGGACATAGCTTAGGAGGCCTCTTATGGCAGTCCCTCTTAAGGTGACCTGGCTTGTGACAGTGATAGCAGATCAGTGTAGCCTTCCTTTAGCTCTTCTTGGAGCCCCAAGAATCAGATTTTAGATCTGTTTTTTAAGGCTGCAACAATGGCAGCTACCTTTTGTCTCTTTGATTTCTCTCTTGAGCTTTATCCCAGTCCTGACTATAGAATATAAAGGAGGCAATTCTTACTTAAGAATCAAGTGAATTATCTGGAGCAAAGGCTATCTTTTATAACTTTTTTCTAATATCTGGAGTTGACTGGGTAATAAACATGTCTTCAAGCAAAATCTGCCCTTCTATTCAATCAGGATCTATGGACATAAGTTTTATTAGTGCCTCTAATAAATGATCTAAGAAGTCAGAGGGGTTTTCATCTTTCTCCTGAAAAACAGCTGACAATTTAATATAACTGGGTTTGATTTTTGTCCTTCTTAGATCTTCAATAATACACACTTGAAAATGTCTCCTGTTCCAATCTCCTGTTTTGCTGTCAGGCCAGTTGGGGTCTTGGATGGGAACTGCTTGTGTGCCAGTGGGAACTGGTGGTTCCCCTGGCTGTCTACCTTCTGTCCTTTTAAAATTAACAATGTGATATTCATCTCCAAAGGCAGTAGCAGCTTGTAATGATGCTTGTCTTTCACTAGAAGTCAATGTTTGATTTAAGAGTAACATTACATCTTCCCAGCCTACCTCATAAGTCTGAGTAAGTCCTCTACCAACATCAATGTGCTTGACAGGGTCATCTGAAAATTTTCCTAGTTCTAATTTAATTTGCTTTAAGTCACTGAGAGAAAGAGACCTATGAATTAAAATAGTCTCAAAAGGATTATAATTATACTTGGAACATAAATAAGAATTATCTTTTAATGTAAAGAAAGTTTGAACATAAAGCAATTCTAACCATTTTTCCTCTTTTTTACAGTTGATTTTAGTTATAAAAGAACATCATAATTAATACTTCCCTCTGTATTCCATTTTGGCTCTAAGGGGTAGGTAGGCCTTGCACACATGCAGGGAAATATCAGATGGATTTTTCAACATGGAACATCCTCTAGTGCTTAAGAATGCATTCCAAAGGAGTAAAGGGCTTTGGCATTGAGTTGCCCATGTCTGTAATGTAAAAAGCAAGGCATAAGTTTATGAAAACTTTTCTCAGCACCAGGAATTGAACCCAGGACCTTTTGCTGAGTTGTCTTTAGCCCTATAGTGCATGAAACTTTGACATTGAGCTACCAAACTTTGCAAAAAAGGAGATAGTTTAGGCGTCCCTTTCTTAATCCTATTTGATAAATGTCCTCAAGGCATCTCTCAGGGTGATTCCACTCCAGGTAAGGTGAATGCCATCTGGAGAGAGTAGAAGGCAAATTCAGTCAAACTATCCACCCTCGAACTGGCATGCAATCTTATCTTCCCAGGTAGCTCGTGAACTTTGTTTCCATAAACCTAGTTGTGACAGGAATGCTTAAAGAAGGAAGCATAACTTTATAAAAATCTATTGCTTTTTGTTTATTGTAAAAAAGTGAGTTAGAGCATGTTTCTGTTCTGTGAAGGAGATTCCCTCAGAAATAGATAAAGACAACAAACAAACTTGAGGAACTCTGCCCTGGGCCCTCAGGCAAAGTCTCCAAGGCTTTTCTCTATCTAATTACCTAGGCAATCTTTGCTACCAGTGCAACATAGCTATGCTTTATTTGAAGCTCACAGGTTAAACATTTATCATCTATCAACTATATTTTCCTGTTAGTAAAGGCACATAAGTCTTTTAAGTACACAAACAAGGTTCACAGAAATCTCTTACTTAACATATGTGTTATGGTTTGTGTCTAGGCGACCCCCTAAGCCTCATATAGTCATGGAGGCAGCTGAATCTAGCATTGTGATTGGTTCATTGTCCAGCACTGGGGTTGGTGTTGTGAGTGCCACACACACCCAGGGGTGGAGCCAGCATACTACATAAGGGAGGGAAGAAGGTATGTTCTTCCTCTTTTGCTTTTCTGCTCTTATTGTTTGCAGCTGCCGTGAACAGCTGCCCCTCAGCCATGCCATCCTGCCTTGGAGCCAGCTGAGTGTGGACCAAAACCTCCATAACTGTAAGAAATAAATCTTTCCTTCCTTCATTTTGGGCATCAAGTATTTTGTGAGAGAAAAGTAACCAAGACAATATGTAAGGCACAAATGCAAATAATTTTCTACTAGTTTCTTTGAAATGTAAACAATTGTTGCAACCTGCCTCAGCTTAATCTCTGAAGGGATGGGTAGTCTAAGTGATCGAAAAATCCACTGAAAACTTAGGGAGAGTTCCAAGTCTACTAGCAGAGAAATAAGGATGATAGATAAGTGGAGATTTATCTGTAATTGGGGAGCCAGTTCTTACTGAGGAAACCTTGGGTGTCCTGGCCATGACCCCTCAGTTGTTTTTAGTTTGTATTGGCTCACACAACCAAGAGATCAGTCTCCAGAAAGGAATCCAGTTGTCTGTCTGATCAACATTCCATTGATTCCAATGGCCACTGGCTTCAGTGGGGATTTACCAAACAGATGCTGGGGAAATCTGTCCCTCACTTTTAAGAGTGACAGCTGCTATTAGAGCAATTAGCTGGAAGAGTAACCACTATCTGTCAAAGTTCTAAAAGGGATAGTTAAAAGCCTGAGCAAAATCATTACTTAGTGCTCTATAAACTTACAATAAATGTTCTAAAGTTCACAACTTGAAAGGTTGGGGAACCTCCTTAGTCTAAATGTGTTTAGGTCCTGTAAGTGTGCTGCTTTTGGAAATAGCTTATTCTGGTTTTACCCAGTAGTCAGTTCTTCCACTGAGTCTAAGTTTCAGTCTCTAGAGGAGACTCACCCAGAGCACTAAGCCAGGACATGGCTTTTCTGTGTGCGCTCGTAGATGGGCAAAATTCTGATGTCTCACCTGACCCAGAGATGGGGTATGTGTCCCTCATCTAAGATGACTTCCCTGTCTTTGGCATTAGCAAACACTCATTTTCTATGGACTTAATTTAGGAGGAAAAGGTTGGAACAGCCTAGAGTCTTTCTGAATTTACATGCCTCTATAAGGAAAGTACAAAGTGGGAAAAAGATTAGAAGTAAAGTTAAAGAAAGGAAACTGAAGCAGAACAGGCTTGACATTTCCTCTAGAGTGTGGAGAAGGTTCAGAGCCAGTCTGTCTCAGTGAAACCTACCCTCCAAGACTTGAGGCCAACCACCAATCTAGCACTACTTAAACAGTGGGAAGAATCCTGGTTTTATTGTAGGCATGTATATTTTCTAATTGTGAAATTCATTTGAGAAGAACCATTTTACAAAAGTTTATATTAAAGTGTACTAGGGGTGCTTTAATATTATTCTCTCTAATGCTACTGTCTAAGTACAATCAAGCAAGGAGTGCCAGTAAATTTAGCAGCTAATTTAAATGCAATCTATACAAGAAAAAACAATAAAAATGTCCCATTAAAGAAATATCATAACCTTACAACCTCATGTTTTAACTTAGATTTACCATTATTTTAACAAAACTATGTAAGAAACTAGGCAATTATAAGCAATTATATGCAATGGGCAAAGACAAGGCACAAATAATTATAAGCAATCAGCAAAAAAAATTAAAATTTGAAGCATGAACATTTGTTTCCTGAACGAGTCCCAGTCCAGAGCCTACGGAACAAAAGCAAACTCCTACCTTTGTCCAATGATCACAGTGGGACCTCCAAATGATATAGAGGAATGAAACTCCAAACCTACTAGATGTCCTGGTATGAGTTTGTGTTCTCTAAAGTCAAAGAATGAATTTTAAGAACAATGGAGGTTAAGAGTAGAATATATTTATTGACAGAAAGAAAGCTTCTGTCTGGGAGAGAGACAGAAGTGGTCCCAAGCGAGGTGCCAAAGTCTTTGTCTTTTCCAGGGACTTTTGTAGAGTAAAACCATGAGGTGAGATGGGTCCAAGTTGGGGAAATCATAGGAACTCGCAAGGTGGGCAGAAGGTGAGACAGAACTATGGTCAACCAATAAGATCAATTGCTCAGGTAAAACTGATTAAATCAGGAACAAATGGGGAAGTGAGTCATATAGCAAGTCATCATGCTTAAACAACAGTGACTCTTCCCATAGGGTGTTGGGATAGTGACTCCTGAATTCCTCAGGGTGAAAAAGAACTATTTATACTATCGACCCTTAAGATGTTGGTGTATTTGCTTGATCTTTTATATTGAGATCTGGCCCACAGCAGGAGATGTTTGTCTCCTCTAAGGTTGTAAGGTATCTGGTTTTCTGTACTGGCTTGTTCAAGGGCCCAGCCTTATCTGACTGCCTATAATATTTCTAACTAACTCAGCTGCCTGTAACATTTTTACTTACCTACTTCCTCTTTGAGCTTCTATTGTACCCACACTTCTAATGGCAGGCATCCACCAGCCTGATAACCTCCCTGTGGCCTTGCAGGATTCCTCTAGGAAGCATCTCATTTCCTCTTTAGTCTCTATTTTTATTCTTCCAGTCAGATGAAAGAAAAAAAAAAGAAAAAGAAAAAAGTTATGCTAATTTACATTTCACACTTATCTTTTCTTGCACATAAGATCTTATTGATATAAACCAATCTTCAGCTGAGAAATGCAAAATGTAATGCAATGAAAGGAAAAAATAGGGACAGATTGATGAATCTAAAGCTTAGCAGACACTTCTTTTTTTTTTTTAACAATACACAAGACTGCCTCTTGACCGTTAATAGACAATAAATAGAGGTAAGATTCAGCCTTCATTTTGATGAATTCCCCTCAAATTCATCTGCCTAACCTTCCTGGGATATCCTAGGTTATGATCATGTAACAAGACATGAAAGAGATTTTCACTTAAAAGCAAAGGTAATGCCTGTAAAAACAGCCTTCTAATGCCTAGATTAACTCTTGTGTGATGTGAAAAATTATCTCATTTTTTCCTTTGAATATTTGTGAAACTGTGTGTGTGTGTATACATTTTGCACATCTTTGCTTGATATAGTTGTAATAGTGAAAATCTAGAAATTATTATGTTGGCTAACTCATTGGGCAGGTGGAGATTTTAGCTCCAAACTTTGTTCCCCTCCACCAAAACACTGTTCAAAAAAGTCAAGTTGTACATATATAGATAAAAATGTCATAGTCTAATTTGTCGGCATTAGATAGATCAAACTGTAGTCATAAGTGGCACCTGATCAATTCTGATTAATTTTGGCAAAGTTAATGAAGTCTTCTAATGTAGTGTTCTTCTTCCTGTGGTGTGTTATCCCCCAAAATGACAAATCACTGCCTTTTAGCTTTTTGTGGCAAAACTAAGACAGGGCTGGTGTGTTTAACATATTTATAATGGATTTAAACAAAATGTTCAAATAAATACAGTTTCATGAACTACATTGCCTGCTTTATTAGATATAGATGATGCATCATTGTTTTTATCCCTGCCTAGTTAGTCTTCTCTCAGTCTTTCAACCTCCACAGAACATAGGTTTGCATTAACCATGTTTTCTAGGACTTCTCCAAGTCTAGGTCAAGGAAAGTGAAGAAATCTAAATGAGGCTACTTCAAATAAATGAGAATCTATCACATGAGAGAGAAATTTGGCTTGTGCTAGTCTGCTGTGTAAAATTACGACCAGTGAAAGTGACATGAAGATCCTCAGTCTGGGATATAGAAAAATTACCTGATGAACAGCTTTGGGTGGCAATGGAAGGTGACCTGTCAAGAACAAGCAGTCATAAGGGGAGCTAAGGAGAATAGTGAGACCATAGGTACTCGCAGGTGAGGGTAGGAGTGGTTCCAAAGTTATCTGTAGGGCAGTTCACCCTCTTTATCTGAAGCACAATCCTTCTGACGTTGTCTCAGTTTAATGCAAAGATTCTTTAAAAAAAAAAAAAGTAGTTTCAAAGGAAGAGGTTCCACACAGGGGTAACTCTCTTGACCGTAAAGTGGTGATGGCATTTGCAAAATTCCAGGTGTGGAGGAATGTCAGAGGTGGAAATAGATGCAGAAAGGATTTGATTAGCCACAGCACATAAGTCTTTGTGATATCAGAAACAGCAGGGTGGTATTTGTTTCCTCTTGCAGTTATTTAGATAATGTTTGGGATAAGTTTTCAGCTTGGTTTTATCTGTTATTGGTTTTAGATTTCATGAATGCTTCTCCTATTTATAAAGGGGTTGTGTATGACCTAGCTTATGAGTCTCTTAGGATTGTTTCCAAGGGATAAAGAAAGGCTGTGCATTTTTCTTGCCCTTTAGTATTTTCTCCAGAACAGGAATATATACAAGAGGAAGTATGTCATGCACAATCGACTCTCATTTCAACATACATTTATTTAAAGTGAAAAGTGGAAGTGATTAGAAATTCTGTGTATCAAAATTTATACAATTGGTGTTGCCTAACACTGACACACAAGTAAAGCAGGAAACAACTTCGACTTCCTGAAGTGGACAATATGATAAACAGAAAGGAGGCTCATGGCATGTCTGTGTGCATGTGTAGGTAGTGTGCTTGCATGACTATGCTGTCATTGAAAGAAAGCGTTCATCAAGCACCCTAACTAGCTGCACTTTTTCCTATATCCCTAAAACTAAGCTAGAGAATAATAATAATAATAATAATAATAATAATAATAATAATAAAAATAATAATAATAATAATAAAAACAGGCCAGCCTTAAAAAGATCCTAGACAGTTTTTAGTTCATCTACGTCATTTTACTGAAGGGACACTTGAAGCCATGAGTTCTGGAGGTGGGTACAATGTATGGCCCACAGCTTCACAGCTTGCTAATAGCAGAACCAGGACCAGGCAGTCGCACATTGCTCTTTCTTTCATGATACCCCATGGATGAACCACTGATGCTTTCCAGTGAATTGAGCATATTGATGGTTTAATCAAAACTCACTAGTGAAGTTAATTTTGGGCATCTACAACGGTGAACTGGAAATTTTAAAATATTGAGGACAGCAACTTGAAAGTTACTCATCTTAGGTACACGAGTGTAATATTTGCATAAGGCACAGTGAGTTATTGATGAAGGGTGAGACTTAAAATACTACTTGCATAAAAATAAACAAATTACAATTGTATCTCTGCTCTGTCATTCTCAATTCTATGTATTTTCATGAGCTAAACTTATGTGATCCTTAATACAGTATGATGCAATTAACATAAATATATTCTATATGGAAGTACAGTGCATGTATATGTGAACAACATCACAGTAATGGCAGGAGCAGAAACACGCTAAGCAATACCATTACAGGGATAGATTGCTTAATCTTTCAGCCCTTTTGTTTTCCTACAGAAACAGTGCCTTGTGCATCGGTACCTATGCTGCGTGACTTAAAAAGAGAAAACAGTCCTAGATTAACTTACTGTCACTTTGGACCACATATGCATTTAAAAGAAAGGCACATGGGACAGATAATTTTTTGAAATGTGACTGACAGCCGCATAAGAAAAATCCAGATCCTATAAGAACTTATATTAGAATAGAAAATTTATGCTACTAGGAAACACAATGAATGGAAGAAAGTACCAAGATCCCGGAAAGAAAGAAAGGAAGAAAAATGAAATAAGAAGCAAGGAATTGGTAAATATAAACAATATATATGAGTATATGTGTTTGTCCATAATGTACATCATAAGATACATAAGATGCTTGAATAACTACATCATAATTACATTCTGATGTACATTCACTTAACTCCTAGAGTTAAGAACATGGCACATGCCCTTTTTTTTATTCTTTATTAACTAAAATCCCAGTTTAAATTGAGCATGTCGTCGGTCTTTTCTAAATTCCTTCTACTGTGATTCAGGTCCTAAGTCAATGACCTCAGGATTGGTGCATTAAGTTGGATATTCTAGCTCAAATGTCTTCTTTAATTTATTAGTTACTAGAAGCATATCAAGCTCACCCACAGTCTTACCTAAACATGCATTTCCAATCTACTGCATTTTTCTGGCAAATCCAGTCAAATGGGCTCACTGCCTAGGCTCAAAATATGCTTCGTCTTCCTTTTCCTGAAACTTAGCCATTGTCATATTCTCTACTTAGAATTCCCTTCTCTGTTCTTGATCAAAACTCTAGCCCTTCTCAAAATCAGCTCTAGTACCATCTCCTTCAGAAAGCTTATTTTATTGTGCCAATCAGAAAAAATAATTTATAGTAAATTCTAAGGAGTATTTAATGTACATTGCCAATTACAGGTCACAATAAATCACAGTTTTTTGTATGTAAATTAAGCATGTTCAGTGGTGAATCAGTGTCTGTCTTCTAACCTCCTTTATTCTTGCTCACATTTTTCTTGAGTCCAATTCACAGTATTACCTTCTCTAACCTTGTATCTAGAACTGCCCACAATTAGGTTTCCGATACATAGGTGCTATAAATGAAGCTGTGTTAAATGAATAGAGGATAAATAGTCCATGATGTTTCCACTTGCTAGTTCTCTGATCCCAGCTCTTCTTGGCCTCCCTCATACTTATGACTAGATACCAGACTTCTCCCTGTCATTTTTCAGAAATTCATGAACAGGTCCTCTCAGGGCTATCCTGTGGCTTGAGTGTCCTTTCCACAAAGATCCACCTGACCCACCCTCTCAGCAGAAGACTGTCCCAACTCTAATGACATCTTATTAGAAAAGTCTTCCCTGACCACCTACAGAAAACAGTAGTCCATTCCCTCTCAATTTCCTCAGTCCAGCTTTGTTTTCGTCATCCATTTATCGTCACCTGACTTTTATTCATTATTTGTTTATGGTCTGTTTCTCCCTCAGTAAAAGTAATACCCACAAGAACAGAGGTTGTGTTTCCTGAGAGTATAATCAGCATCTAGTACGAGCTTAATAAATATCTGTTGAGTAAATAAAATAATAAATTTTTTGTAGCCTTTTATGAAAAACAAGACATGAATTAAAGATAGTAAAGAAAGCATCACTATCTCCTAATCAAGGTAATTTTTTTGTTTTGTTTTTGAGATGAGGCCTTGCTATGTAGTTCAGGTTGGCCTTGAACTCACTATGCAGCCCAGGCTGCCCTCAAACTTATGGTGATCCTCCTGCCTCAGCATCCCAACTGCTGGGATTAGAGGTGCATACCCCTCCACAGATCAAGGTAATTTTAAATAAAACCACAAGGCAACTTCATGTATTTTAGCTTAGATAGAGTTTCTGGACTTGGTAATAGATGCAGATGAAGAAGAAGGGCTCAGTGATCTCAAGCCCAAATATGATCCATTCTCTAGATCCAGCCACCAATTTATAGAGTGCTCAGAGACAGAAGAACATGTTGAACCACATGAATTCAGTAGCACTCAGACTGTGGGAGATGTGGCACAATCTCACAACCCCAATCATTTAACAAACTGTCAAGAAGAGGATGAAGAATAATACTTGTATGCTAGAAGAGCCATGCTATGTATATATGGAACTAGACTAAAAAACTAAAGTAATCTACAGATGCACTGTAATGAAAAAGCCATAGTAATTCATGTTAATAATTTTCATGAAAATAAGAACCCCTGGACTGGTCGTGCATGTCTATAATGCCAGCACTCTGGGAAGCCAAGGCAAGAGAATCACCATTTCAAACTAGTCTGAACTACTGTGACCTAATAATACTGTGTCTCAAATAAAAAATAAATAAATACAGAAAGCTGGGTATGTAGCTTAGTGTGAAAGCATTAGGTTCAATTTTCAGTACAAAAAAAAAAAAAAGAAAGTAAGAAAAGAAGGAAAGCCATCATTTTGGTCAGGGCAGGGGGTGGATTCAACTCCCCCACCCCAGAAGCTTAGCAAATTCTTGATCTGAAAGATTTGCCTTATAGCAACTAAGCCATTTTATTTGGTTGAGGGACTACTATTTTACACTAAAACAAAACCTATTTTATTTTACAGTACAGTGAGATTACGAAAGGCTTTGTTTCCAAGAAGGAGAGCTAAACTTCGAAGTTTCAATTCCCACTGCTGCATCTTCTACTCATTCTGATGCCTCTGTTTACACACTTCCATGAACGGACTGAACGTTGAATCCAGTGAATTTTAGAGTTTATTCCCATTGCTTCAGCATCACCACCACCCATACTCTTTCCTCCTTTACTTTTTCTTGTTCCCAATGAGTTTAAGAAGCAAGCCTTGTGCTACTTACTTTTGCACCTAGAGAGGTGTAAGAAAGTCTCCATTTAATTTCTCCATAAGGAAGAAAGGAAGGGAAGAGACAAGGAAGAAAAAATGAGGCAAAACAGAAGAGAGAAGGAGGAAGCGAGGATAGGAAGGGGAAGAAAGCAGAAATAGTAATTCCCTGTCTAGATTATGTTTTTGCCCACAGCTCCACCTCCAGTGAGAGGGAGAGTGAGTGGAGTTTTAATGAAGATTCGGTTTATTCATTTATTTTTCAAACAGTAGGAAATGTGGGTCCTCAAACAGCTTTAAGGATAATTAAAGCAATGATGAAATGCATTGATCGATTCCAAATTTCCTCACAGGAATGATTAATTGCATTTTGGACTTTGAGAAATTCCAAAGGAGATTGCAAGAGAAGAGAATCTTGATCCTAGGCCGTGTCTAGCATGTTTCTTCGGGTTTTTGCTTGTTGTTTTCTTCTGCTTTCTTGCTGTTATTAAGATTGCAGCTCCAGATACACAAAGGCAAGAAAAATCTGTCCAGTGCTTAAGAAGATTTAAAAAATGACCCCCACCATGTCACTGCACATCGGGAGATACTTTACAATGTGGTGAAGGCACCAGTCAACGATTTAGGAGAAAGCAATCAATACACGGACATGACACAGTTGTGGAAATCTTGATGGCTTCTCTCATGTTGTGATGTGATGTGACTGGAGGTTTTGCTTCTTTTGATATTGAAATGGCTTAATTTAACATGACTATGGTCTCAAGACTCCTGAGGAAAAAGATGAGATTTTTATTCCTTTGGAAGACTTTTTTCATGACCAGAAGTAAGTGTCAAGTTACTCCTCAAAACAGGCAGGAAGTCACACCCTTCTATGTGTTGTAAGAATCAGCTAATATTGATTAATTACTCTAATAGTGCTAGGCACTGTGCAAGGACCAGATTCAATCCTCCCATGATCCTCTGCAGGAGATTCAACTATAATTGCCCCATATACTTGACACAAAGGTTTGGAAGGCTTAGGAGGCTGGACTCCACCAGAAAGAAAAGAGATGGAGTTTGTGACCTAGTAGAATATTTGAAAGTCTATCCTCTCAAAAGCAAACTGCTTCATTATTTGTAATCCTGCCAAAATTGCACACTGTTTCTCAGGTCATCAAACGTTCCATAGTGGGGAATGTTAGCATGTGAGATAATATTGAAGTTGAGGAATGGTAAGGAAATTCCATAGCATCTGGCATTAGAAATATGCGGTTCAAATTCAGATATAATCCCATAACTAGTTAGCAGATTTAAACCTGAGCTGAAGATCCAAGTCTCTAAGCACATATTTATGTATTTTCCCTAAAGCATGCCTAAAATAAATTGCATTAAGTCCTAGTAGCTTTGAACATTTTATTGGTAAACCATGAACATTAATTTTCACACTGTGCTGCTTAATCACACTATAGTTAATCAAAAGGTATTAGGTATTATGACAATAATATTAAACAATGTTATAATAATGTCAGGCAAAGTTAGGAGATGATCTTCAGTGCTATATTCAAATTTAATGGCTCCTAACTCATCACTTACACTATGTCTAGTATTCTTTGGTCATAATGCCATCAATGAGCAAACAATTGATCTTGTCAGTAAAGGGACTTACCATCTAGTCCAACCTAATTTTTAACCAAGTATATGTCATAATACTAATTAATGTAGACATGCGATATTTTTCCTACCCTTCACCATCCAGTACAGAATATAAAATGTTTGAAGACAGCCCAAGCATTTTCACCTGTGTTGCTACAATTGTGATGGCTCCTCTTGTTTATCTCTCCATCTAAACTCTGGGAAAGAGGACTATTCCAAAAACCTTCTTGTTCTCACCAAAAATGTTCGTTCATTGGGTCTTTCTGCCAAAGGTTGTTTCCAGAAGTAAACTGAATGAATCTTTCCATAAAGAAATTCATTCACACTCCATCTGCCCCCAATTAGCCTCATTTTTGTGCCACTGAAACTAGGTCAAATAAGCAGTATGGGTAACAGATAATAAGAAAACAGGAATTGGCAGTAAAAGAAGAGTAAACTCTCTTCTCATTATCTTAGTGTAAGATGATGGTGTTGGCAGGGGGCAGAGATACCACGTGCCCTTAGTCCCTTTAAATTCTTGCTATCTCCTCGTGAGGCTCCCTACAGTGCCTTGCATATCCTTATCTTTGGCTCCTGGCACGGACCCCTACACTGCAAACCAGGGTTGAATTGCAGCTTGTAAACACCCTTTCTGGGATGCCCTATGCTGCCCTGAGCTGCACATAGCTGCTGTGTTCCTCATGATGTGACTCAGAGACA
>RJWT010013569.1:0-21675 GCA_004365215.1 Cuniculus paca | reverse complement strand
GGAGGGTCCAGGTCAAGCGTGTGCTGCTGAAATTGGCTTGAGGAAAGAAGGGCTTCTTAAAGATGCGAATCTAGAGGGGATAGTGAAAGAAACTGGTTAGAAGGAGGAAGGATTAATTAAGGTGGATGCTTTCACTCCAAAGGGGAGAAGAGAGGAATTAGTCTTGTAAAACCAATTGCTTTGATACTGACATGGCCAAGGCCTATAGGAGACAACAAGACTGACGATAGTGTGGGTTTTACCTCCTGCAGTGAGACTGGGGCAGGCTGGAAGTGAGCAGGGTTCCCATAGGGAGGGTAGACAGCTACTCCATAAGAAATCATCGTTTTCCTCTGAGGAAGAAGCAGCTTTTGAGTTGTGTCTCTTTGGCAGCCGTGATGTGGAAGGCACTGACTGAGCAGATGTCTGAATCCAAGCCAGAGTGCAGTAAGGTAGGAAGGAGGTGAGGGGAAGGTCAGGGCAGAATTGCAGTGAGCAATCCATCCAGAGAGCTGAAGCCTGGCTTATGATGAAGGGCACAGGACTGTGGACCTCAGTTTGTCTGGTGTAAGGAACCACGCAAATTCTGACCAGAGATTGGATCAAATTTTGAGCCATTCTTGAGAGGTGCATCCAGCCGAGGTGAGGCCTTGAGGTACAGTTGTGTCTGAGGCACTTCCAGAACTTTCTCTTGTTCCCACTCCAGTACAGAGTAATCTGTGCACTGTGTTTCAAGGGGGATAAATAAGAAGAGGTTAGCGTCATTCAGTGGTCCTAGGACTGACCAGAAACAACTGACCTTCCTGCCCCCCAACTAGTATGCACTCAGAATGCTCTAGTTCAAGTGCAATTCTTAGGCTTCAGTGCATCCACCAGTGAATTGCTTCCAGGACCCCTTTGCCTCAGTGGGGGAACTGAGGTCTACATATTGCTTTCTCACCTGAACCTGAGTCTGGGCCAGTATACTTCTGATGTGGGTTGCCAAGCAACCACGCTAAGCAGTGAGGCTGAAAGCGCACCCTGCTGGACATGGGCCCACTTTGACCAGCCCAATGGGGTGGACTAGCCCCTGGCCATGGAACTAAGGTTGTGCACTTTGATTATCTAGACATGGGGCTGCTGGTACCTGTCTGTGTTTGCCCCTCAGTGGGCTACAAGTTCTTATTCCAAGTTGTTCACACTTTTGAATAAACCAAGATGTTTATTTTTTAACCCAGAATGAAAAAAGGGATATTAAAGCTGTCAGTTATCCTCACCCGATGTGGCAGTGATTGGTCTGGAAAGTGAGTCTTCAAAGCCGTTGGAGGAGTTTTGAATGTCCAGCTGTCATTCAGTATCCAAGAGGACTGATTTGAGGGACCTCGGCGGATACCAAACCCTGCAATGCTCAAGTCCTTCTTATAAAAGTGGGGTGGTGAAGTGTTGGTGTATAAACTATTTATATCATCCCACAAATGTCAGATCATCTCTTGATTCCTCATAATACCCAGTATAACGCTATGTAAATAGCTGTCATACTATATTATTTAGGGAATAATGAAGAGGAAAGAATCTGTACACATTCAGCACAGATACAATTTTTCTTTCCTCAATATTTTCAATCTGCAGCTGGTTAACTCCTGAGATGTAGACCTTGCAGATTTGAAAGCTGACTGTATACAGAGCTGCTGGAAAACTGTGGTATTCTGAGGGGGAGAACAGATTTAGTAGTGGCAAGACATGAAACAGCATGGGAAGGCCTCCTAGAGAAACATCTTTATTTCCTCAGAGCCTTGCTGGTTGGAATTGCTCTCTTGGAGTGTGGGTTTTGGTGTGACCTTGAGAACACTGGGAAAGTGTGCTTTGGGCTTCGCATTGCTGTCTACCTCTGCTGGGCTATTGAACTATCAGTGGACGCTGGCAGCTCTTCATCCTGGTCTTCCAAGAGTAACTGGGAAGTCCTTGAGATAGAAGGTATAGCAAATGTGTTAACTGTGGAAATGCTAAGGGCCTGAAGGTGTGGTAAGGACCTGAAAGAGTTGGTCTGGCAAAACCCCAGATGAAAAATGGTTTTCTTGGCTCTTACCTTAGATGTTTCCTGAGTTTCTTTGTGTGGTGAAATTTCTCAGATTAGCTGTAGTATTTGCTCTGAACAGGTGAACCAGATGCATGCCTAATTGGGTACCTTTTCTGAACGGTAATTATGATGTTTCTAAGATTTTTGCCTGAGCCATTGGTGGCTGCCTGCCTGTGGATGCAGCCACAGAACAAAAAGCACAGAAGATCAGAATAAAGAGGAGGAAGAAAGCTAATGGCAAGAGACAGGAAAGGGAAGAGTAGTGGCCTGCTGGGGTCATAGGCACCAGTTATCTACAGGTGAGAAAGTGGGATGAAAGACAAAATATGCACTCGTGGGAATATTTTTATGCAAGTACTGTTGACTTCCAAGCAGCTATGAGCAGAAAGAAGGCAAGGATGCATGAAGGCTAACAGTCAGTTGGTGGAGCATTAAGAGGTTCAACATAAAAACACATGACCGTGTCACAACAGTGTGGGCTTCAGAACCAGTGCTCTCTCTGAAAACCCCTTTCTCTCATATTTGTTCATAATCTTAGTTATATATGCAAAATAGTAATTGTACTTACAAATATATGCAAATACAGACCACTTAAAAAGTAAATTATTCCAAAATAATAGTGGTCAGTTCTGTAAACGAGCATTTTTCTTTTTTCAGCTTCTCTGTATTTCCATGTTTGTTTTCATGAGCACAGATTTCTACCATAGGAAACTATAAAGGAAAATATAAAAGAAAAACCTATTAAGAGATTAAGTAGGGAGCCAGAAGAGAGAGGGATGGGTGGGGGAGTAGGATTATAGAAGAGAAAAAGGTGTTGAAGGAGGAGTGGTTTAAAGAATTCAGTCTTTCGATTAGCTTCTGCCTGTTCATTCCATTACCCAATGCTCCATGTCTATTGTCCCTGCCCCCACAGAGATCCCGAAAACCTCTGTTAGCATGAAGCCGGATCATGAGAACTGTGCGAGTATCACACCTCCGAGGGCATGCCTTAGCTAGTGCTGACCTGTGGATGGCAGTTGGGAGGCCCACAGGTGTTTAGCAGGGGACGGAGTGCTCCCACAAATGCCACCCACGGACCCTTCAGACCTGGGCAGCAGCACCTCTCTCACGGTTTCTACATATTCCTGCGAGGCTGGGCTGGGTTTGTGTTTCTCGTCCCCCAAGTGTGGAACTATACCCAGTGAAAGCAGTCAGTAGTTAGAGTAATGAGATTTCCTCAGACAAAAGCCTGTGCTATTCGTGTCCACACCTTTGTGGGCTGTTCACTGGTTAGGCAGCCCCTTGGGAAGCTCCGTGGCTGAGGCTTAGGAGCAGAAGTAGATATGGATTTCATTTCACGACCATTGACCATTCCCAGGGGCGCTGTGGGTTCTGTACATTAACTGGCTTCTGTTGAGTGACACCAGGTAAACTCACTCTCCAGGAGCAGAAGTTTCTCTCTGCTTTTGTCCACCAGGTCAATTAAAACCAAATGCCACAGAACCACAGACCCACTGAACTCTGGGACCTGGCATTACTTGGAATTGTAAAGTCTCAATAAACCTTTTAAGATCAACATGTGATATGTATATGTCCCAATTCCCCCAAATGAATGCCATTATTATCTATTGCAAATATATACTATTAATGAAGATTCTTACCTAATAAAATTATAACATTTAAAAAATTCTAAATCTTTTAAACTTTTAAACTCGACATTTTTCAATTATAAAAGTAATACGTATTGTAACAAGTCTAGTAAGAAGGTAGTATACAAGCTAGGCATGGTGGCACACATCTGTAATCCCAGCACTTGAGAGACTGAGTAGGATCACCGCCTCAAGTTCTAGACCAGCCTGGGCTACATAGTGAGTTCAGGTCCAACCTGGAATATGTAGCGAGACTATCTCAAAAAACTAACAAACAAAAAGAAGAAAGTAGTATGTAAGAAAACGTTACTAAATCTTCACTTTCTCTCCCCTTCATGTTTCTGAGAAAACCACTCTCAAATGTTCCGTGTGGAGCTGGTTGTGGTGGTGCACACCTGCTCAGGAGGTCCTAGCTACTCAGGAGGCTGAAGCAGGAGAACCACATGTTCAAGACTAGCCTAGGCAATTTAGAGAAACCCTGTCTCAAAATAAGAACAAAAAAGGGCCAAAGACGTAGCTCATTGATGAAGTGTTTACCTAACTTGTGTAACCTCTTCAATCTTCAGTACCTACCACACACACAGAAAGTTTGATAGGAACTCCTGAATGCCTTTCTAATTGAAACAAAGATAATTTTATATTTTATGTAAATGGAACCATGTAGTTCATTACTGTTATTTCATTGTATTATATACATTATTCTAGATTGATACACATAATCAGGCCAATTTATTATTTTTAACACTTACCTAGTATCCCATTACAGAAAATTCCACATTTCTCCACTTATTGATAGATATTCATGTTTTCTTTAGTTTTTTGTTTCTTCCTTTGCTTGGTGGTTTTTTTGTGTCAGGAATCAAACTCAGAACCTTGCACATGCCAGAGAGGTGCTGTGCCACTAATCTGTATTCCCAACCCCTTCTAGTTTTGTTTTGTTTTAATGCAATGGGTTATGTCACAATAAACAGACTACGCTTGTCCATACGCTTTAGGTTTTTCCTTGTGCTTTTGGTTTTGAAATGCTTGGGATTGAACCCAGGACTTTATGCATGCTCGGGAAGCACTCTACCACTAAGCTGTGTACCCAGCCCCCCTGCCTTTTGGTTTCTGTTTTCATGGGCAAGATTCCCAAAACTGACATTTCTAGGCCACAGGGAATCCACAGAATTTTAATTCTGACAGAGGGTCTCTTCCAAGGCAGTTGCTTCCCTCCATCCTTTTGTCTTTGCCCCTCTCTCCCAGCCTCTTTGGGCCTGGGGGCCTGGGTGTTTAGGCTGGAGGCCTGTGGTGTGGACCTGTCTGTGCCAAGTGTGGATTCTGTTGGCTCAGTGAGGCGCAGGGTCTGCGGTATCTCGGTTGTATTGTGCCTTTCTTGCTTTTTCTTGGCCAGACTGTTCACAACTCCCTTTGCTCATTTATTCCACTCTGAGGAATCATACATGATCTTCATCTGGGGCAGCAGCATCTGAGGGTGGCATGTTGGGGAAAGCATGCTCTCAGAGAGAACAGGCTTGGTTACAGCGCCTTCTCACAAAGCCTTGTCTGGTGTTTTTCGTCATGCCCTTTCTTTAACAGTTGGATTGAGAAAGGTCATTCATTCGCCATCTCAGTCTTCTTCCATTTTGAGAATGGGGATTTGTGGAGCTTTATAAGTATATAGTCAATCAGCTGTAACTGATTATTTGACATGCGGATAATTAGTTAGGAAGGTAGGAGTCTGGAGCTTAAGGATCAGTGCCAAGCAACAGATGTGAACACTTTCAACAAATTATTTTAACAAACTCAGTAGCAGAAATGAGCTTCCCTGAAGTACTTGGCTTTCATTTTAGTTTTGTTCTTGTTGGACTGTAAAACTTTAGTCCATCAGACCAGGGAGAAATGGGATTCCCCATAACACCAGAGCTGGAGAAAATATCAGAGAAACATTCAAGGAAGCTGGTAAGTACAAACAAGTGAAATGTAAATGTTAACTGACAAAATAGCAAGTAGTAGATGAGATTTTAAAATCCTGAGGGAAGACTGGTGTGACCAAGGGGCCTTTGAGCTAAAGGATACTTAATGAAAACTTGTTATCTCTAATCTGTACCACAAACCTCAGAATGAGTCTGTGTTTAGAATGCAAACTTTAGCTGAGCCGTGGAAAGAAGCTACGAAGTTCCACTGGCAAATAGTTTGCTATTGGCTTTTATATGTTTATTAACTTTGGAATATATTTGTATATCCAAAATTGAAAACTAAAAAAGAGAAACACTGGATAGAAGTTACTGAAATTAATTTCCAAGGAGAATATTTTGATTTCATATATATATAGAGAGAGAGAGAGCGCATTACCCTTTGTGTTAATACATACTTTATGTAAAAATATATGCCAAGCCACAATGACAGTGAAACTAGTTTCTATGATAGGTTTGTCTTTTATATCTTAAAGATTCTATAGTGTATATTAGTTGGTCTTGCAGTTAATAGGATAGTTACATCGTATACTGTTTGCACTGTTATTCGTGTTTTGTAGAGTAAATATTCAAACAGTTTGGTCTTGTCAATAAAAAAGTTATGGTTAAAGATATTTGAGGACTTTAAGCATGTGCTGCTGGCTAGCTGTGGTAAACCATCACTCCCATAGAAGACATCTAGAAAAACAGATTTAAACAAATTTATTTGAAGACCAAGAAGACACACTGAGGCAGCTAGGATGAGTGCCCCACATTCTAAATCTTCCTTGGAGGCATATACCATGTGTTAAGTAGCATGTGAGGGCAAGCTAGGAAGCCAAGCTAAGAGTCAGAGAAGCTGAGCAGAAAATTCTACAGTGTGGTAGGATTGGGGAGGAAAAAATGGATTTCAAAGATACCAAATGGTCTAGGACATGAGAGACTATGATCATGGAAAGAAAAGAGGCACAGAGAAGTCAGCCCACTGGCCTAAGCAATTTTCCAAATCATTCACTGACTTATAAGTAGCACAGACCAAGAAGTAAAAAGTCCAAAGAAAGTGCTTAAAATCTGAGAGGCTAATCAAAGCTACTTGAAATGTTACTCTGCTGGAAAGACAAAAAATTGGAGTGTGGGGTCTACTAAGATGAAAGGGCTGCCAAAATACTCAAAGATTTACATGGGATTCCTGAAGGATTATGCCTGAGCAGTTACAGGAAACCAGAAACAAACCTGGCCTTATACCAGTGGTGGCAAACCTGTGGCTTGCGTGCTGCAGTGGGCTGTTTGTATCTCTGAAAACTCTGAAAGGTTCGCCATCACTGCCTTACACAATATTGAAATATAATTCTTGGTAATCTCAGTCATTGATTGGATTAAACTATCTGTTTTATTTCTTGCACTAGCAGAACCCTTCTCCATATTTTTTGGAGAACACAAAATGATCTAGAGTCTCCATATTTTTCATACATGATTCATGATATTCAGTGAAACAAAACAAACAAAATCCTGTCTTACCAAGAGATAGTTTCCAGAATATGGTGCAGAAAGGGAAAACTCAGGCTCCAAGTTTAGGAAAAGAGCTTCAAGTCTATAGAGATCAAGACACATAGGACAAAGTATTGAAGGAGGCAGTGTGACAGAGAAAACTCGAAGATTCTCACAGGGTACACCTCAGTGCTAAAGCCAGCTACTGATAAGCACAAGCATGTGAGGAAACTACCTAGGGATGGAGAAAGAACCACACAAAAGGATTAGAGGGAACAGTACACATCGCTCACACAGAGTTGGGAATAATGTTTCCACCAGCCAGACTGGAAAGCTTATATTTCATGGAGTGTTGAAAGTGCTGAAAGACCATTTCTCAGTAGCGAGGAATACTTAGCCCTAGTTTCAGCTCTCATCCTGCCTCACACTTTTTTTTAAAAGAACGATTTGAAAGGAGCAAATTTTCCTGATTAACTGCATCTCAGAACAAAGATCAAGAATATTTAGAGATATTTGGGTAATGGATAAAGTATATTGCAGAGCAAAGTATATTAGCAGGGATACTGAAAAATACTTTATAAAGATAAAGGAGCATGGTTTAGATATAACAGTACTAAACATGTATCTAATATGAAAATTTTGAAATCCACAAAGAAATTGATAGAGCTATTCATAAGATAACAAGATGATGAACCAGCTTGACCTCATCGAGCTTTGTAGAGCATTCCACCCAACAACAGGAAAATACACATTCCTTTCATGTATGTGTAAAATTTTTTATCAAGATAGAAATTCTGGGGCATAAAACAAGATTCAATAAATTTAAAAGGATTCAAATCATATAAAATATATCCTTGACCACAATAAAATTATGAAATCAATAATCCTCAAAATCTTGGTAACTAATAAATATACTTCATGAGTCAAAGAAGAAATAAAAAGGGAAATTATTTTGGATAGAATGAAAGTCAAAAGTCACACATTAAAAGCAGTACTCAGGTAGAATTTTATAACATTAAAGACTTATAAAAATATCTCAAATCAGTATCTTAGCTTTCATTTTAAGCAACTAAAAGCAAATGGCTGTGAGACGCCTTAATATTGTACAGTACGTCTACATTTCTGTATCTGTTTACTTTTTCAAGAGTCCACACTTTCATCAGTATCTCATAACCAAAAAATATGTCAGTCATAGCTTGAAGAATTAAAAAAAGAAGAGTGCTGTTCTACATCTGATTTCTCAAAGTACTTCCTTGAAATTCATCTTTAAAGAATGCATGAGCTTTATCATTGTAGTCTAGAGTGATAAGTTAAATGCTATTCCGAGGATTTGTATGGGTCAGACTCTGATGAAAGCTCAGTATTTCTTACACCTGAATGGGGTACTCGTGACTTGATTCCCAGACCAGCACCACCACCCAGGGACGTGTTAGACATGCAAATTCTCAGGCCCCAGTCCAGATCTACTGACCGAGTCAGAAACTTTTGAGGTAGAAACCAGAGATCTTTTTTTTTTTAAGGAGCTCTCCAGGTGATTCTGATGTGGACTGAAGTCGGATACCCACTGGATCAGGCTGTGCTTAGAAATCTGCCCTGTTTGCAGTCCAGGTTTAAAACAGTTTAAGGAAGTGCCTGCAGAATGACTAGTCTTGTGTTGATATTTTGTATTTTCCGTTTTTCCTCAGCCCGAATCACTTTCCCACAAGTGTCTTGGGTTGCACAGCAACACTGAACAACAGTTTAGAGAAATCCAGTGTCCAGCTGAAATTGGAATTTAGAGACACAGCATGTGAGTTCACGTACAAAAATTCTAACCAGAGGCTTTTCAGGGATGAGCTCTAGTAATTCCAAAGGTTTTGGCTCTCAGCCTCCTTTAGTGGCGGAGCTGGACAGACTGACCCCCAGGAGCGGGGTCTTATTTACCCTCTTCCAGCTGTGTGGCGCTGTCACGTACATCCTTTAACAGGGTGCTTGGTATCAACACACTTGCTTCACAAAGTGGCTGAATAAATTCACTCATTCTGTGTTCTGAGTATGCAACAGGACAGGACCTCAGCTGCAGTAGTGTAAAATGTGAGCTGTTCAAAACTAGCCTTCAGGTGATCCTTCTCTCTGGTCTTACTGTTGCCCACAGTTTGATTTGTTACAATGCCTGCCTGACTGGTGAGGACTAGCACAGGGTACTTCACAGCAGTTCTTATTAAAAGGGAGCAGCCAGGTGGAATTCATTCTTGGCTCTTAATACCTTTCAAATGAGAATTTTATTGCATATTAATGAGCACTAATTGACATTTGTGACTGGTTTTTATGGAAATCATGCACAGATAATTTGCATAATAGTACCTAAGTGCTTTTAGGTAACAGTGCAACTCTGAAAAGTTAGTGAATGTTTTGTAGTGCTGTGGGTTTTTTTTTTCCATTTTCCAGACCCCAACCCATAGAAGAGTGTGGAATATTAACAGGTCTGGAGAATCTGAATAAGGCAGTAGTGACTCGCACCCTAGTTTGTGTGGTTGTGCCAGCCTGTACCTAACAGCGGAACACATCAGAGCAGGTCTCTGAACACTGGAGATGTACCCACAGTAGTCAAGGAGAGTGTTTCAGCCTTCTGCCTTCCTGAATCAAGTCTCCTCCTTCTCCTGAGTTTTGAGTATCTAGGTGGTTTTAAGGGTCATTCCTAGGACTCTGCCATATAATATTTTCTGAACATCTCTGGGTCACGTTAACAAATATGCATTGATCACCTACTATGTACAAGGCACTGTGTCAGGTGTTAGAGCAAGCCCATGTTGGCTTGCTCCTGGTTACACCCCTATCAGCACAATGACTGTCAGCAATTATCAATCAGTGCTTATCGAATGAACATGATCTCCATCTTTGAGGATCTATAATTCATTATTCTTGTAGCATAAAGACTGCTGCTCTTTATGTTAAAAGAAACAGTGATTCAGAACTTGGGATCTTGTTAGGAAATGGATAGAAACATGATGGACAACTTTGGTCATATGTGCTCCAAGTCTTCTGTGTAAGTGACCTTACTGAATTGTAGAAATGAAAGAAGCCAACATTTATTGAAGATGTGGTATGTGTTATGTTTGTGTATGTCGTATGATTTAATAATCAAGTCTGAAGTATATGTAATATTATCCTTATTTCATTGAGCAGACAGCTAAGAATTTGAGAAGTAACTGATCTTAAGCACCACAGCTAGAAAATTATGGCACTGAGCTGAATTTAAATTCAGGCTAGGCTTTGTCTACTGCAGTGCTCCTTATTATATTAGATTATCCTGAGATTTGTAAAGTGAAGCTAGATTCTCAGTACTGGGATGGAAGCATGAACTGGCCCGGGGGCCCTGTGGTATGTCCTGCATCCAGTTAAGTACTGTTTATAGAAATCTACTGCATACAGTCCTTTCCTAGATTCTGTGGAAATGCAAACCAATAGCCAATCTTGTTCATTAGAATTCTACCAAGTGTTGGAAAAATTTAAACACTGTATAGCAACCAGATATAGTAGTGCACACTTGTAGTTCCAGCACTTGGAAGGCTGAAGCAGGAGGGTTACTGCAAGTTTGAGGCCAGCCTGGACTACATAGTGAGTGCAAGGCCAGCCTGAACTACAAGGCAAGGCCCTGTCTCAACAAAACAAGCAAACAAAATAAAAACAAAGACAAAAAACACTGTGTAGCAAAGGGATACATCAGGGTTAGGTAGAAAACAAGCCACAGGTAAGGTGAAACTAAAAGATTGAGTATGTTGTTCTAGAGCAGTGACAGAGACTCTTTTAGCCCTTTCAGTGATATCAACAGCCTGCTATGGCACGCATGCCCTAGCTTTACCACCACTGCTCTAGAGTGTCAAGCAAAATATACTCTCCAGATTGTGGAAAAATCCTTAGCTGTAAGTGGGGAAACACAGAGATGAAGGAGTGGTAGCAGAGTTCAAGAATTCATCCAAAGCCCGATGATCCTAAAAGTTTGTGTTCTCTGAGAGCCACAGAAGACTAGGAAATGAACACACATTTATGCTATGAGTTTTCATGAAGGAACCACTAAGTCAGTACTGTAAATCATACCCTTAATAATATTCGATTGATACCTACAATTCTACTTTTTAGGAGGCTCAGAAAAGATTTATTTAGAAGGAAAAAGGACATACTCAAAGAAAATAGAGTGTAGGCCATCAAAAGAAAGGCACATTGTTTTTTGGAGTTGGGAATATTTATAGCTTTTTGGAGATATGATAGCTATAGAATTTGTGAATTTATAGGAAGCTCCATCCTGGTTTCCCCCAAACCAGACTTTGATCTTTTTGTCTTCATTACTTTTCTCTTGTTGCTGAGACAAAATACTCAACATCCAAAGTTAAGGAAGGAAAAATTTATTTAGCTCACAGTTTGTGGAGGTTTCAGTCCATAATCAGCTGGCTCAAAGGCAAAGTGGCACATGGCAGAGGGCAACAGTTCATGGTGGCAGAAAACAGCACAAGCAACAAGAGCAAAAAGAGAGGAGCATGGAAAGAAGACTTTTTTTGTCCCTTATATTGTATGTAGGCCACACCCTCTTGGGTGTAGCACTCACACCCATAAATTTCAGCATTGGACCATGAGTCATTCACAAACACTAGGAACCTGCCCTCATGACTGCATGAGGCTTTGGGGAACGTCTAGACATAAACCATAACACTTTTATTCATAAGGAATACAGAAGAGTGGAAAGTCTTTTATGGCTGCTTCAGGCTCACGGATGGGCTGGAGTACTGACACTGTCTAACCAGCAATCAAAAATCTTTGACTGATCTCAAGGAGACCAAGGAAGACAGTTTTATTGTTTGATGAACCATTGTACTTTAATAGTCTGGAAAAGAAAACAACATTAGCAAATTATTGTTCCCCTACTATAACAAGATAGGTCACCCAGGTCTCTCTTGAATATTCCTGTTCATCACTCAAAGTGGCCATTTGGCCAAAGAAACCCAATTTATTTTAGCGACAAGTGGTTTTAGAGAACACAGTGTTAAGAAAATTGAGTATTCATTGTCTGGGTTGTTGTTACTTCTCAGATTCACTAAACAGTTTAGAAAATATTAACACTGGGTTGTTTTGTTTTGTTTTTGTCTTTTTGAGACAGGGTCTCACTATGCAGTCCAGGCTGGCTTCGAGCTCACTTTGTAGCCCAGGCTGGTCTCAAACTTTCAGTGATCCTACTGCCTCACCCCACTGAGTGCTGAGATTGCAGGCGTATAGCGTGCCACCATGCCCGGCAATACTGTATTTTAGAAACAGAAAAATCCTGCATCCATATTGATATTTATCAGTTCAAATTAAAAAGAGCTTTAACTTATTTTTTATGTTTATCTCTTTTCTCTTTAAAGTCTTGTTGCCCAGTGACATGAACATATTTACTTGCTTTATCCTGGTAGCCATATACTTGTTTGTATGCATATGCATCTATATATATAAAACAAAAAAATACCACCTAATGTAGTTTAACACATCTTTCTGAGCATTTTTTGCACTTAAAATAATTCCTTTTTATATGATTATGTTACCTACTTGATATATAAATTAATTTCCCCCTAGTTCACCTTTAATTTTGTTTTCACTGCTTTTTTTATTTTTTGAAATTTATTGAAAATAGAAATTCAAAGTCTTTGCTTCTAGGACTTCCAACAGATCACCCATGGAGACACTGGACAGGCTCAAAACGCCCACCTCACCCACTAACTGCTGTAGCTTCCCCCACTACTGAGCCTTGTCCCATTGGTACTATCCAGAAGCTATGTGGAAGTGTACGGAGTCCATGTGTAGGACGTTTGTTCAAAGGGAAGTCACAAGTTTTGTGCCCCTTGTCACAATGACCCTAGATTCCTGTTGGGTGTCTTGTAAACAGAGAAGCCATTCTTCAGCCCATCTGCTCTGAGCACACCCCAGTTCACCTTTAATTTTTAGGGACTGATTTTCTTCTTTTTGAGTTTCATTTTTAAAATTATTAAAATGTTTTCTTAGTTTCAGAGGCAAAACTATAAATGTTTAGATGTCTAATTTGTGTCCTGGTTACCTCCCCTTGGTTACTTTACTCCCCTTATAGGTAATGCTTTTTTCTCCCATTATTTCTTTTAAGAACAAACCAATGACATATGTGTATCCCATCTTCTTTCTTACACATTACAGCATACTATATATGTTTTGCTGCATCTTACTTATTTTTTGTCATAGTTGTTTAACAATATATCCTGGTAGTCATAGTGGTATATTAATATGTCTTCATTTAAAAAAAATGATGCATTTGTTATTGTTTTACAATCATTTGTTTATTATTAAAAGCAGTGGAATAATTTTTCTCAAGGTAGTATAGGTAGATGGGAGGAGATGGATTGGGATGGATATGTCAAGATATTTAATGATTAATTTGGGGTGCTCTTTCTTGTACTTTCCTGAGTTTTGAGACTCAATTAAAATTTATTTTATTTTACTTACCTTTTTTTGTTTGTTTGTTTGTTTTTTGAGAAAGAGTCTCCCTATGTAGTTCAGGCTGGCCTTGAACTCACTGTGTAGTCCAGGCTGACCTCTAACTCACGGTGATCCAGCTGCCTCAGCTTCCTGAGTGCTGGGATTACAGACATGTGCCACCATGCCTGGCTAAAAAATAATTTTAAACACAACACCAAGACTACAAAGGAAAATTCTCAGAAATCTTGGAACTATCCTATCAAACAAATCAGATCCATGTGAAGACATGTGGAGGGTCTATCAGTGGACTCGCATGTAAACACAGAGCTCCAGACACTCTGTGAAGGTTATTGGAAATGTGAGAAATTGCTGAAGAAAAGAGAAAAAGCAAATTAGTTTGATTAGCCAATAATTGTTAGTTAACTGAGCACAGCTTCCACTGTCGTGGTGCTGGGGATGGAGCACAGGGTCATATGTGACTAGGCAAATGCTTTGCCACTGAGCCACCATCCCTAGCCCTCAAATCACTCTTTCTCATCAGTGCCTCTCTTGTTCCTGGTAATAACAGAAGAGACACTACTATAGGAAGCTGTAGTAATTTTCACTGTTAATCAACCTTTAAATTTTTAGGTTTACAAGGGCAACTTCATCTGACAACCTCACTTAAAAATCTCTTCACATCTCCTGTGGCATTCTCAAATGCTTTCCCTGCTCTGCTCCATTTCCTTAAAACATTTAAAAATATTATTTTATTTATTTATGTATTGTGTCCACTGATTATTGTTTGACTCTCCCCACTGGAATACAAATTCTGTAATGGTAGGGATTTAGTTTTAGGTTTGTTTTTTTTTTTAAACCTGTGTATTCTGGATATATAGAACAAAGCCTACTATACTGGTGATGCTTTAATTTTTAAGTGAATGTGTTTTTGAGAGAAAGAAAATGTATGACCATGGCAATCTGCATTAAAGTAATTATATGATCCCCTTATAAATTCATTTCCTTACCACTTGTTATGGTTTGTGTCTAGGTAGCCCCCCAAGCCTCATGCAGTCATGGAGGCAGCTGAATCTAGCATTTGTGATTGGTTTGTTGTCTAGTGCTGGGATTGGCAGTATGAGTGCTGCATCTGCCCAGGGGTGGAGCCAGTATACTGTGTAAGGTCGGGAAGGAGGCATGCTTTTCCCTTTTTTGCCCTGTTTGCTCTTGCCGCTTAGGGGCCACCATGCTCCAAAACTGTAAGAAATAAACCTTTCCTTCCTTCATTTTGGGCATCAGGTATTTTGTCTCAGCAGCAAGAGAAAAGTAACAAAGACACCACTTAACCCTGGAACTATATTATGACTCATTTTTGTTGTTAGTAAAGCAGGTTTCAACTCAACTAGAAATGAGAATATGCATGAGGTCAATTGTGTTTGAAACATGAAAGAATATAGGTATAAAGGAGAATTCAATATATGTGTTTTTCCAATAGGTACATGTTTATAAGCATTACTTTAAAAACTAACAGTTTTTTTGCACAAATTCAATTCTTTTCATTCTCAGTACTTTCATTCTCATTCTCTTGCTGAAAACCTTATTTATGACACTGGGCAGCAAAGTAGAGCAATTTCTCCTTATCAGCAATATGAGGCCTGTTTAAAAAATAGTATGGATATTTAAATTCTTAAAAACTATTATAATAAAAGACAATTGCCACTAATTCACCTCAAAGTACTCCTCCAGATTTTGAATACATTTATCCCAAATTCTTGCCACTTTCCAAAGCAGTTCTGGCAGTCCTCTTTTTTTAATTTTATGGAAAAATAAAACAAGATTTCATAACAAAATAATAGTATAACAGTAGTTAATACATTGTGTATTGTTATCTTCAAAGCAGTTACTCAGAATACAAGATATGGGCATAGAAAATTCTCCAAATGATTTTAGCGTGAATCTTTTTTTTCAGTGAACTAAGAGAAACTAGTAATATTACTACCTTATATTTTTTTCCTTTTCCCTTCCTTCCCCCACCCTAGTTCCTCTTTACTTTTGAACAGTTTTTTCCCATTTCACAATATCTGTTGTACATTTTGGTCCTTATTTACTCTTTTCAGTTTCTCATACCATGAAGACAATACAATGTTTATACATGTGAATCTGATTAATTTCACTTGTGAGTATTGTCTCAAATTGAATCCATTTACCTGTAAATCTCAAGTTTATCCTTCTTTATGGCTGAGTAGTAGTCTGTTGTATAAAAATACCACATCTTTTTTTATCCATTCCTCAGTTGATGGGCATTGAGGTTGTTTTCAAGATCTGGGTCTTACAAATTATGCTGCTATAAACATGGGTATGCATATATTGCTGTGGTATGATGTTTTTAATTCTGGGAAGATACCCACAGGGGAATAGCTGGATTTAATGGGACCTATAGTCCTAGTTTTTTGAGGATTCTCCACACTAATTTCCACGGTGGTTGCACCAGTCCACATGCCCACCAGTAATGAAGAAGGGTTCCTTTTTCCCCAGCGCCCCTCCAGCATTCGTAGCCAGGTGTCCCTCAGACGAAGGACAATTTTTAAAAAGTTGAAGACTCCCTAAATTCAAAGACCTAATCCAAAAATGGGCGTCTGAGATGAATATGCACTTCTCAGATGAAGAAATACAAATGGCAAATAAATACATGAAGAGATGTTCATCATCACTGGTCATTCGAGAAATGCAAATTAAAGCAACATGAAGATTTTATCTCACTCCAGAAAGAATGGCTGCCATCAGGAAATCAACCAAAAACAAATTTTTATATTTGCACATTTATCCTTGCTAGCATTCTTAATTCCTTTGTCTAGATTCATATTTGCACCTAGTATCATTTCCTACTGTCCAATAAACATCTAACATTTTTTATATGTCTCTCAGTTTTCTGTCTGAAAAAATGTCTTTATTTTACCTTCACTTCTGAAGGAAAATTTCAGTGAGTATTATATACTGGGTTGACTTGTTTTGCCAGCTCTCTAAAGGTGTCATTCCATTGTCTTCTGGCTTGCACAATTTCTCATGAAAATTTTGTTTAAGTCTTACTATTTTTCCTATGTATATAATCTAGTTGCTCCTACAATTTTGTCTTTATTGCTGGTTTTCAGAAGCTTAATTATGTGCCTGGTTTTTTGCTGTTTTAAAAAGTACTTATTCTTCTAGTTGAACTTCGTAGACTTATTTCTAGGTTTATATTTTTCATGAACTGTTAAAAATTGGTCTCTATTTCAAATATTTTCCCACTCCTGCTTCCCCACTCCCAGAACATCAATTACATGCACATTAAAGCACTTGCATTGCAGAGATAAATAAGACTATGTTCACTTTTATTGATCATTTTTCTCTCTATGCTTTGCTTTATGTTTTATATTTTACTGTCTTTGAGTTAAGCAATATGTTATAGTGTCTAATGTATTTTTATTTCAGATGTTATATTTTTATCTCTAGCGGTCTTATTTGGGCCTTCTTTATAATATTTCATTACTCCATTGATTTTGTTCATGTTTTATTTTATATCTTAGGATAGTGGTGACAAACCTTTGGCACATGTGCCGCAGTGGGCTGTTTGTATCATTGAAAGTTCTAAAATGTTTGCCATCACTGTCATAGGACATTTATTTTTTTCCTTTTTTTATTAATATATGTTTGTAATACATAGTACATTCATTCATCATAGGAGAATTGGTACACATATATGCTACATCTTGATCCTTTTTACTTCTCCTTCCCTTCCCCAACCTCCTCCACTGCTAAAACCCTTTTCCAACTTTCCAAAGAACCAACTCTTTGACTCATTGATCCTTAGATCCTTTGTATTTTTACTCTCAGTTTTATAATTTGTGCTATGATTTTTATGATTTCTTTCCCTCTGTTTCAGATTTGGGTTGTTTTTGTTTTTTTAGAACCTTGAGATTCATCATTAGGTTATTTATTTGAGCTTATTGTATTCTTTTTATGCATGCCTTCACAGTTATGAGCTTTATTTTTGGAATTGCTTTCATTGTATCCCAAGGTTTTTGCTATGTTTTGCTTCCATTGTCATTTGATTCTAGAAAATTTACTTTTTCCATGATTCATCGATTCTTCAATATTGTATTATTTAATCTCTATGTGTTTGTAGTTTCTGTGGCTTCTTTTGCTGTTGATTTCTGGATTCATTCTGCTATGACCTGATAGTATTCAGGGGATTATTTCAGTTCTTTTATATTTATTTAAGAATGCTGTATAGCCTAAGATATGATAAATTTTCGAAGAAGTTCCATGTGTGGCTGAGAAAAATATGTATTCTCAGGGCTGGGGATCTAGCTCAACAGCCTAAGCACCTGCCTGGCAAGTGCAAGGTCGTGAGTTCAATCCCTGGTGCCGCAAAAAAAAAAAATGTATCCTCTAGTTGTTGGGTAGAACACTCTGTGGTTACCTGTTAAATCCATTTGTTCAATAGTGGGGTTTAACTCTGATTTTTTTATTGATTTTTTGTCTGGTTGAGCTAATTGTGAGAGCAGGGTGTTGAAGTCCTCTGAAATGATTGTGTTTGTGTCTATCTGTCCTTTTATGTCCAGTTGTTTTTGTTTTATGAAGTTGAGTGTATAGACAATCTGTGCATAAATATTTACAATTGCTTTCCCATAGAATAGTTCCCTTTACCAGTACATAGAGGCTCTCTTTGTCTTCTGATCAGTTTTAACTTGAAGTTGGCTGTGTTTGAAAATAACGTGGCTACTGCTGCTTGTTTTCAGGCTCCAGTTGAATGGCATGTTTTCCATCCTTTCATTTTTCAGTCCATGTAATTCTTTTGGATGAAATATGTCTCCAATATATGGTTGCATGTTAACAATCCAATCTACTAGTTTGTATCTTTTGACGGAGAATAATTAAAAGTTGTTATTGTAAACTGTTTATTGAATCATGTCAGTGCATTATTTTTCCACTACCAGTTTTTTATTGTCCCTGCTATCCATCCTTTACCATTGTCTTTGTTTATAGTTTGAATCACTCAGATGAGAGCTACTGTATGTATTTAAGCTTGTGTTTCTGGTTTATTTCACTCAACATTATATTTTCCAAGTGCATTCACTTTCCTACAAATGTTTCAAATCTGTTGTTATTTATAGCAGAGTAGTACTCCCTTATATATCCATACCATGTTTTCTTTATCCAGTCATCTGTTGATAGGTATATAGACTGCTTCCAAGATTTAGATATCAGGAGTTGTGCTCCTACAAATACTGATATGCAGTATTGCTGTAGTATGATGTCTTAAGCTCTTTGAGGAAGATCCCTAGCAGAGGGATCTCAGGGTCATGTGAAATTTCTAATTTCAGTTCTTTGAGAATTCTCCATACTGATTTCCATAATGGTTGTACTAGACTACACCAACAATGAAGGGAGCTTCCCTTTTCACTACATGCCAGCATTTGTTATTGTTTGATTTCTTAATGATTGCCATATCTCTGGAGTAAGATGGAATCTTATCACTGTTTGAATTTGCATTTCTCTAATGACCAGGGATATTGAACATTTTTCCATTTATTTGTTGACCATTTGTATTTTTTCCTTTGTGAAGTCTGTTCATTTCTCTTACCCACTTCTTGACTGGGTCTTTAATTTTAGCTGGTTTAATTTTTTGAGTTGTTTGTATATTCTAGATATTAGTCCTCTGTCTGAGAAGCAGCTGGCAAAAATTTTATCCCCCCAGTTATCTCTTTACTCTATTGGTTGATTTTTTTCATGTACAAAAATCTTTTTAGTCTGATTCAATCCCATTTGGTGATTCTTGCTGTTATTTCTTATGCAGTTAAGGTTCTGTTAAGAAAATCTTTTCCTACATCTGTGCCTTCAAGTGTTTCATCTGCTTTATGTTTCACTAGGCCTAGTGTTTCTGTTTTAATGTTTAGATCTTTAATCAATTTTGTTTTTAGTTTAGTATGTGGTGAGACTTAAGAGTATAGTTTAAATCTTCTACACACAGATAACTAGTTTTCCTAGCACCACGTGTTGAATAGGCTATCTTTCTTCCAGTGTATGCTTTTGACCCCTTTGTTGAAAACAAAATAGCTGAATGTGTCTGGGGAATTTTCTGTATCCTCAGTTCTGTTCCATTGATCCACATACCTGTTTTGTTCCAGTACCATTCCATTTTAATCATTATTTCTTCGTAGTATAGTTCATGGCCAGGTATTGCTGTATCCCCTGCTTTACTCTTATTGCCCAAAATTGCTTTTGTTATTCTGGGTCTCTTCTGAATATGAATTTTAGGATTTTTTTTTAGATCTATAGAGTGTGTTGTTAGTATTTTTATTGGGACTGCACTGAATCTGTGTAAAAGTTTTGGGAGTATGGCCATTTTGACAATATTGTTTCCACCTACCCAGGAGCAGAGGACATCTTTCCATTTTCTGATGTCCTCTTCCATCTCCTTATTCAGAGTACCATAGGTTTCTTTGCAGAGGTCATTCACTTCCTGGGTTAGGCTAATTCCTAGGTATTTCATTTTTATTGAAGCTACTGTGAATGATATTGCTTTCATAATTTCCTTCTTATTGAATTCATTATTGATATATGCAAATGTTAATGATTTTTGTGAGTTGATCTTTCATCCTGCTATATTGGTGAAGCTGATTATTAATTCTGAAAGGTTTTTTTGGTACAGTTCTTTGAGACTTCTATGTAGAATATGTCATCTACAAAGAATGATAATTGGAGTTCTTCCTTTCCTATATGTATCCCTTTTATTTCTTTCTCTTGCCTAATTGCTCTAGCTAATGTTTCAAATACTGTGTTGAATAGAAGAGGTAATGGTGGACAGCCTTCTTTGTTCCTCATTTTAGGGGGGATGATTTTAGCTTTTGCTCATTTAGTATGATGTTCTCTGTTGGTTTGTCACAAATAGCTTTTATTAAATTCAGGTATCATCCTTCTATACCTGTTTTCTTCAAAGTTTTTATCATGAAGCAGTGTTGTTATCAAAAGCCTTTTCTGCATCCATTGATATGATCATACGGTTTTTCACCTTGCTACTTTTTACGTGATGTATTACATTTATTGACTTAGGTATGTTGAACCATCCTTGGAACCATTGCTGGAAAGAAACCTACTTGATTATGATATATGATCCTTTTGATAATGTGCTGCATCCTATTTGCAAATATCTTGTTGAGAATTTTTGCATCCATGTTCATTAAACATCTTGGCCTATAGTTTTCTTTTTTTGTTGGGTCTTCATCTGGTTGTAAGGTTAGGGTGATACTGGCTTCCATAAATGAACTCGGGGGCACTTTATCCCTTTCACTCTCTTTGAAGAGTTTGAGGAGTATTGGTTTTATACCATCCTAAAGGTTTTGTAAAATTCAGCAGTAAATCAAGTCCTGGGCTTTTGTTTAGTTGGTAGATTCTTTATTATTGTAACACTTTTGTTGCTTTTTATTGTGCTGTTAAGCACATTTGCGTTTTGGGGGGTTAGTTTTGGTAGTTCGTATGTGCCTAGGAATTTGTCCATTTCTTCAAAATTTGCTAATTTCTTGGAATGTAGTTTTTCAAAGTAGTTACTGTCTTCTGGATTTCCACGGTGTCCGTCAGAATTTCACCTTTTTCATTTCCAATTGCACTGATGTGAGTCTTCTCTTTCTCTTAATAAATCTGGCGAGGGGCTTATCTAGTTTATTTATTCTTTCAAAGAACCAACTCTCGATTCATTGATTTTTTTTTTTTACTTTTTAGTCTCAACTTCATTGATTTATATTCTCATGTTTATAATTTCCTCCATTAATTTTGATTTGGGGCTGTATTAATAGTGTTTCTTAAGTATCTTAAGATTTCTCCTAAGGTTGTCTATTTGAGCTTTCTCTGTTTTTCTAATGCAAGCATTGATTTTGAAGGATTTTCTCTTAGAACTGTTTTCATAGCATCCTAGAGGTTTTGGCAAGTTTTACTGTCATCATCGACTTCAAAATATTTTAAAACTTCTTTGATTTCTTCTGTGATCCATTCATTGTCTGGGAATATATTGTTACTTTTTCAGGTGCTTTGCCTTTTCCATAATTTTTTCTGTCATTGATTTCTATTTTAATTGCATAATGGTCTGATAGTATGGGTGGCGTAATTTTTATTCTTTTTTTTT
>RJWT010013568.1:0-15492 GCA_004365215.1 Cuniculus paca | reverse complement strand
GCCCAGAGTGAGGTGGGAGTGGGCAAACATGGGCAGGTGTGTGTGTGTGCGTGCGCATGCGTGTGTACGTGCATGCGCGTGGAGGATGCCAGAGTCCTGCTGTGCTCTGGATGTGGTTTGCCCCCCAAGGATCCTGTGTTGGAGCTGGGTCCTCAGTGTTGGGAGTTGGTGGCCTCTGAGGACAGGGTGGGTCATTGGGGCGGGCCCATGGGTGGGGCTAGGCACCCCAGCTGCTGTTGCTTCCTGGCCGAGAGGGCCCTCACCAGAGCTGAGCGGACAACAGCACCACGCTCTGGAACCCTCAAACGTGAGCTGAATAAACCTTGCTTTTCATAAGGAGCATGCCTCAGGTCCTTCTTTACTGTAATGCAAAATGCACTAACAGAGGGGACAAGGTGGGCTTGCTCTTGTCATGAACAGCCACGCCCACAGTTCACCATGTAACACAGTGAGGTGCAGCTTAGCCAAGCTCAGAACCCTCCCCCTGCCTGACCACATCTGGTCACATGCTGCACTGACCAGTATCAACAGTTATCAAACACACTGAGCCAGGCATGGAAGTGCTCGCCTGTAATTCTAGCACTCGGAGGCTGAGGCAGGATTGCTTTGAGGTGGAGGCCAGCCTGGGCTACATAGTGGGCTCAAGGCCAGCCTGACCTGCATAGCAAGACCCTGTCATAAACAAACAAACGAACGAAAAAACACACACTGAGGTCTGTACAACCTGAAATCATGAACAATGACACTTTCAGGATGTGTCCATGCTCTGGGGAGGCAAGGACATTACAATTTAAAGACTTGGTAGTGGGGTTCTCTATTACTTGGATGTGGGATGTTATTTATCTCCCCAAGATGGCAACTGATTCCGTTTTTATCCCCATGAAAATTTTGATTCTTACACTACTGAGTAACAATCGGACGCCAGGTTTCAAAGTGGACATGGCCATTTTGCCTATCACTGGAACCGCTCTACTTTCCTTCCACAGCCGTTCTGCAGAAAACCAGGGGCTATGTTCATGTGGTGATGATCTGGCTCCACACTGAGAATGGGGTCTTCTGGGTCCAGCGGAAGTTTAAAGTACAGTTTCTTTTTAGACTGTATTTGTGGAAATGGGAACACTGGGAAAATGCCTGGAGATGGGGTAGGTGTGGCCTGGCAGGGTGGCGGCAGGGCTGTGAGAAAGCTTGCTACCCAAAGGCCGCCCTTGCCCAGAACTGGATGTGGGCCTGCTGCGCGCACGGTGCCACGCCAGAGACACAGGTGCACACAGCTGAATGGGAGTGGTGGGACGCATTCAAGAAAGCAGAGCCCTGGCAACCGTGGGGACTCAAGAGGTGTGTGGCGATCTAGAGCGCGAGCCAGGGGCTCTTCAGGAGGGTAGGTGGGTGACAGACACAAGGAAGGAAGGACAGAAAGTGGACGCGCCCTGAAGACTAAAAATAGGGCTGTGCATGGTGTCTGACAAGGAGTAGGAGTTAAGGGTGAAAGAGAAGCCTGCACCTAGGAGCCAAGTGACTGGGATATCACAGGCCATGTAAAGGAAAGACATGCAACTGGAGTGCTGATGTGAGACCGCAGAAAGGACGAAGGCCGCCGCCTGGGGTGGTCTCAGTTAAAAGTCTTGGTTGAAGATGCAAGAGGACACATGTTGGAGGAAGCCCCCGTGTGACCACTTAACCAAGTAAGATGCATGGGATCTAAGCGCTTTTAGATACAGCTGTGGCTGCAGAAACAATGTTTCAATCAGTAACCGGCCACAGAAGCCATGGGGAGGGGGGAAGAAGAGACCAGGAGACTGAGCGATATTCTGCGAGCTGTGCTCAGGGACAGCAGGAACCTGAGATGTGGTTCTCAGAATGCAGGAAGCGCTGGGAGCCTGTGTGGAGCTGGACCCTCACCCCTGGGAGGGTTGTGGGTGGTGGGTGAAGAGCAAAGACCCAAAGGCTTGCAACAGACTTCACAGAAAACCCAGCACAAAAAGAGAAAGGGGACAGGGAGGGGAAGGGACCAGAGGTGCTGGAGGTGCGGTGCAGGGGTGCCCTGGGCTCGGGGTGCCCTGGGGGAGCTTTCCCACAGAGGTCACTGCAGTTAGATTTTACCACGTTCTTGGAATCTGCACTGTGAGAAATTATCTTTTAATCTTTTTTGCATTTTATTTTTTGTCATTTTTCAGTCCTACATAGTGAAGTTAGTTCACAAACCTTGTTTATGATTCCTTGCTTGTTTGTGGTACCAGGGTTAAACCCAAGGAGTTGAGCTACACCCCAGTCCTTTTTTATTCTAGAAAGGGTCTTCTGCTAAGTTGCGCAGGCTGGGTTGGAGCTTGCCATTCTCTTACCTCAGCTTCCTGAGTGGCTGGTATTACAGGCAGGGATGGGTCACCGTGCTTGACGTCCTACTGTGTTGCCCAGGCAGGCTTTGAAAGTCTGGGCTCAAACAATCCTCGTGGCCCAGCCTCCTGAGCAGCTGGGAAGTTTGGAAATGTCCAATCTCAGGGGCTCACGCAGTCAGGCAGCTCCTGCAGTGGGGCCAGCAGGTGTGTGGGGGCGAGGGCAGGAGTTATGAGCAGGAGGATGCCCAGGTGGTGGTGAGAGCCCTGCTCAGTGATCTGGAGCCCACAGGAAGGACAGTCATGGGGGCCTGAAGAGGGATGCAGGCCCAGGGACAGTGCAGGCAGGGGACCTCAGAGGGTGACAGTGCAGGGCAGGAAGGGAAGCTGGGGATGGGAGGGCAGGGCTGGGTAAGGGCAGGTGTGGCAGGAAAACTGACAAGTGCTGGCAAGACTCTTGGCCACCTCAGCCAGGACTCTGCATGGAGGAGACATGAAAGCCTGAGAGGACAGGACAGAGGCCGAGATGGCCCCTCACGTCAGCTCACTTGGGACTGCGTGCCAAGACTCCCAGCCCCAACGACTCTGCAGGACCAAACAGCACACGACACAGCAGGCTTGGGGGGCTGGGCTGGGCAGGGCTGGGGCTGCCCTGGTAGCCTGGCATGGAGGGCAGTGTGAGCCAGGGCAGCTAAATCACAGCGGGCGGGGTCCAGAGGCGGGGGAGCCAGCTGATCTGCGAGGAGGCTGAGTGCTATCCCAAGGAGCCACGCTCAGCAGCACTGAGCAGGTGGGTAAGGACGAGGCCCCAGGCTGGGTGGGGAGCACTGAGCAGGGGCCGGCACTCATGCCCATAGCTGGAGGGCCATGGAGGGCCTCTTCGGAGAGCCAAGGAGAGAGGACAGCCAGGGCATGGAGGAGCACAGCAATCATGGATTCTGTCTTTATATTTTATTTTGAGACAGCATCTCATTATGTTGCCAGAATGCCCACGCTGGGCTTCAAATCCTCCTGCCTCAACCTCCCAGAGTGCTAGGATTACACCACCATGCCCACCTAAGCAGATGGTATTTAAAACCAGCAGACTGCACCAGGGCTGGGGAGAAGGAAAGGGGGCTGATTTGGAGGCCTGGTACCCAGCATCTGCAGGGTAAGCAAAGAGTCAAAAGATTTAATTTGCATTATACTTGATTTCTTCAGTATAATACTATCTTGAGAACCGAATGCTGTCACTGGATTTATTAATTAGTAATTAGAGGTAATACAGTGTGCAGTGGGGCTCAGCATTTATTGCTTACTGACTGGATGTGATTGCCTAGAATATTACTGAGTGCAATTTTGAGGCTCACGTGTAGACTTAAGGGTTCTATGTCCAATCAGAAATGTTGGCCTGGGTTAGGAGCGGGTGTGCAGTGGTGGCTCAGGTGCTCACATCTGCCATCCCTGACCGGACGTGTTTCTGAAAGGACACGGTGGGCTGAGCTAGCCACAAACGCGATACCATGATAACTGCCTCACCTAGTCGGCTTCGTTACTAGGAGAAACACTCTTTCCATTAGCTTCTTTCATACCTCACTTCCTAGTTCAAACCTTCCCACCTAAGACAGTAGTTGGTACTCCAGAACCCACAGACTCAATCCCCGTCCAATCAGAGATATTAAAAAGCCAGGTGAGGCGGCACACACCTGTAATTCCAGCTTCTCAGGAGGCTGAGGCAGAAACACTACAAGTTGGAGGCCAGCACGGGCAACTCAGTGAGACCCTGTCCCAAAATTAAAAATACAAAGGGCTGAGGATGTAGCTGTATAACACTCCTGGTTCCATCCCTACTACTGCAGTAAGTACATAATTAATTTGATGATGGACGTTCTTTCTGGGGTAAGATGGAATCGCACTGTTGTTTCAATTTGTGTTTCCCTAATGGCCAGTGATGTGGAACATGTCTTCATACACTTACTGGCCATTTGTACTTCTTCTGTGAAGTGTCTATTCATTTCACTTATCCATATTTTGATTGCGTCTTTTATTTTAGGGGGTCTAATTTTTTGAGTTCTTTATACATTCTAGATATTAACAAATGCTGGTGAGGCTGTGGGGAAGATACCCTTCTCCACTGTTGATGGGTTTGTAAAATAGTACAACCACTGTAGAAATCAGTATGAAGATTCCTCAGAAAACTAAAAGTAGAAATTCCAGTTGACCCAGTTATCCATCCCCTTCTAGGTATCTTTCCAGTATAGTTACAGACATCATACTACAGTGATACATGCATACCATGTTTATAGCAGTACAATTCATAATGGCTAAATCTTGGAAATGGCCTAGATGTCTACCAACAGATGAATGGATACAGAAAATGTGGTCTTCACATTCGATGGAGTGCTACTCTGCCATAAAGAAGGATAAACTTGAGTCATTTTTAGGAAAATGGATGTACCTTGAGACCATAATATTAAGTGAAATAAATCAGACACAAAACTTAAATATCAAATGGTTTCACTTATATGAGAAACCCAAAGTATAAACACAAAGTAAAAATAGATAATAGGAAGTAGGAAAATAGGGGATCACGAGATGGAGGGAGGAGGGTGGAGGGGAGGAAAAGGGGATGAAAAAAGAATTAAGATGTGTCATGTATATGCACTCCCACAAGGAATGTAAACATTATGCACTGCAAACATGTACTAATAAAATTAATTTAAAAATTGCAATTGTACAGAATACCTACATTTTTCTTATCATGATTCCCAAAACTACACAGCATTTACATTGTATTGTATTAGTTACTAGATATTATCAAGAGATGATATAAAGTATGGGAGGGGACAGGGAATGCAGAATCCCAGAACAAGTAAGGCCAAGGCAGGAGGATCGCTGTGAGTTTGAGGTCAGCCTGGGCTACACAGGGAGTTCAAATCCAGCTGGAACTTCACAGTGAGACCCTATTTCTAAATGCAGTATGAGGCGGCTGCGGGAAAGTTCAGTGCAGATACTACACCATAAGGCTCGTGAGCTTCCTTGGATTTCATATCCACAGCAGGTCCTCCAGTCCTTCTTTTGGGAGCGTTGAAGTTGGAAACTGACCACACGTGCAGGGCTGTGGCGAGGCCGGGGCATGATAGTCCCCAAAACAAAGAGGACCTGGGGCGAGCCACCGGAAGAAGTTGCTTCAGCCCAGAAAAACACCTATCCCCGAAGCAATCCAAGTAATGAGTTACAATTGACATCATTCTTCCCAGTATATAAACAAACGTGCTATATTGGTTAAGCAGTCCCTTCCCTCCCATCAGAAGGGCAAGGGCTCCACCTGACCCAGCTTTTTCTCTTCTTCATTTTCTCATCCTCTCGCGGTCCTTCACCCCAAGAACCTCAAGAGCCGCACGGGTCCTGGCACCATTCCTGGGGGACACCTAGGGATGGCTATGCTTGACGGCAGGACAAGTCTTCCAAACCTGTCTCAGCCACTTTGGGCCGTTATCTCTCCCACACGAAATCTGGGTAGAGCTTGGCAAGTTCCATGAAGTCTGACGTATGATTTTGATTGGGAGTTCATTAAATTTATAGACGAATCAGATGGGCCTCCTTCAGGCCTGGCTTCCCCACCAGTATGCACCACTCTTGCCTCACGTGGGAGTCCTCTCTCCCCCTTCGGCTGTTCTCTGGGTCTGCACCCTGTGGGTCCCTCACCTCTTCAGTCGGGGTTATTCCTAGGTGCCTCGGAGTTGTTCTAAATAGTTTTTCGAATCTCTTGATTGGTTATTACTGGCACTGAGGAACATTATTTTTGTGCTAGAGATCAGCCAGAGCCTAGTGCACGATAGGCAAATGCTTTACGGCCGAGCCACACCCCCGCCCAGACATTATTTTTATGTACTGAGCTGTGAGGTTCAGCAACCTGGTAGGAGTACGTAGTAGTCCTAGCAGGAGATTCCACAGAGACGCACAATCCTGGCGTTTGCTGTTAAGCGTAAATTTGTCTCTTTCTTCCTTCATTCTGTTCTTATTTTTCTTATCGTCTTCGACCAGCCAGGACGTCTAGCATAACACAGTGTGGTGACATTTTGCTTCTGACTTTAATATGAATGTTCCTTAAAGTTTTAATATTCAGCATCATGTTTTACTTTTTATCAGGCTAAGGAAGTTGACTCCCAGCTCTTGTTTACTATGGATTTTGTGCTGTTTTTATTTTCTAGACAATCACTGAGTCAGGTATGGTGGTGCATGCCTCTAATCCTAGCACTTGGGTGGCTGAGACAGGGTGAGCACCTCAAGTTTACTTTTCTTTTCCTCCAGTGTCTCACCATGTATGCTATATTCATGGTATACAGAAGAAGTCTATGAAAAATTCCTTTAAAGTAGATGTCTGTTTCAGTACTCGCCAATATTACTATAAAATACATATGCATAATTTAAGGGCATTCTCAACCTTAGTGTAAAATTATTTATTATTATATAGTTCAGGGGTTTCTATTCCCAATTTTAAATGGAAAAATGCATGTTCTACTATTTAACTCTTTAATAATCTAATGCTTTGACAGGAAACATTACTTTCATCTAGGACCAGGTGATTTAGTGAAACTATAAAACATTAATTTTCAACTTCTGTATTAGTAGTTCTAAAGTACTGCTAGGCTTATATATTTTTATTGCCAGAGACACTCTCCAAAAACACAAAATTGTTTTTAAATTATACATTTAATTTATAGTACTTAGGAAATAAGAATACACCAGAAGCACTTACAATAGTGTGTGCTGTATATAACCACCCTCCTCCTGCTTGTCTTGCACGTGGGGATTTTAATCACTATGAGCAGCCAAAAGTCCAATGCTCCTCAGTCTTCATTTGGCTGCATAAGGTAAATATGATCAACATTCTTTAATCTTTAGTCAAAAGAAAGAAATGTTTTTTCTTCTTTTTAACCTGTTGTGATTTAAAGCTTGTGAGAGCTGATCCTACTTTATCTTTTGAGATAGTCTTGCTGTGTTGCTTAGGTTGGCCTCCTGGTAGCTTGGGACTACAGGCACAAGCCACCAAGCTCGGCTGAGTGGAAGCTGATTTTCATTTGGAAGTAATTTAAACAAATGTATTTATTTAAAAATAAAGGCCTTTGCCAGGCATGGTGGCACATGCCTGTAATCCCAGCACTTGGGAGGTTGAGCTAGGAGAATTGCTGCAAGTTCAAGGCCAGCCTCGGCTACAAAGTGAGTTCACAGCCAGCCTGAACTGCATAGTGAGACCCTGTCTCAAAAGACAAAATAAATAAATAAATAAATAAATAAATAAATAAAAAGGCCTTCAATATTTTATATTTGAGAAGGGCAACATGAACATACAGTGGTACCTTGGTTCATCAATACTTTTGTTGGCAAAGAATTTGGTTTGCCAACAGAAGTGTTTGGCAAAATTTTGCTTTTGTTTGCAGACTCTGCATCAGGTGACCAATAGGACCATGGTCATCCTTCCCACATGAACACAAATATGGCCATCTTTTCCAGAATTGCAGAACTACGTTCATGGACTGAAATACTGTTGTATACCCAACTTTTATCCAGCCTTTCTTCTTGAAATCCTTGAATAAAATAAATATTCCTTCTGGAATCGGTCTCGAGTCGTTTCCACGATTAGAGCTCTAACATTAAGCTAGAGAAGTGACAGCTGTCCCAGCCTAGGTTTGACAGAGGGTGGGGACAGTCCCCAGTGAGCACCGCTAGGGTCAGAGTGGCTTCCCTGGCACTCCAGACACTCTCTCCTCATCACCCTGCCGAGCCCTCTGGTTTCTCCTCCAGTCACCAAATGGCACTGCAAATCTCTAAAATGTCTTGTGTTGAAGACGTGAGAGTTCCGCTAGAACTGTTCACTTACTCAACCATTTTATTTAGACAATTAGCGAAGTGTTGGTGTTAATGTACTTACTTCAACATTAGTCCTCCAGGCTTTAAAAACTGAAGAATGAAAAAGACAGTCACCACCCTTAACGTGAAACGGACCTCACCAGTACTCCATTTTCTCAGGAGCGGCTTAGGACAAGGGCAAACAGCAATAAAGAAAATTACAGGGGGTGCCCTAGCGTCCTAGCGGTGAACAGGCTACATCTAAAACACGAGTCAGGCAGTCTGAACAGTGTTGCAAGAACTGACCTCATAAATACAGTTATAAAGTAATTTCCCTGTGTCATCCCACATGACCTCATGGGGAACCCTACTTACAACCTGTGCGAGAAATACAGAGTTGTGGCTTTGTAACTTTTTGCTGGAAGAAACGCAGAAGTAGATTTACAGCTCAGGAAACGGAGGCCCAGAGAGAGGGCGCTGAGCTCTTCCTAGGCTGCGCAGCCCACAGCTCCGAAGTCAGCCAAGCCACTCCTGCCTCCCACACGGCCAGCGGGCAGCCGCCTACCTGCCCCTCGCGCAGGGTTTCGGGGTCCTGCACCGCCGCCTGGTCGGGCTGCCGCAGCTGCCTTGTGCCGCTCTCAATGTCTGACATTTTCAATGCGCACGTGCCCAACACATTTTAAGCTTTTACTCTTTCCAAAGCAGACACTGCCACCTTTTATAAAAACTGTTAACCATGATTTATATGTTAAGGAGAGTTCAATGACTTCATTCTAAACATCAGAATCATCGTTTAAAAAGCAAATTCAGATACAGTTACTCTTGTTTAGTGAACAAAACCCCCAACTCAATAATTATGTACTTTACTATTCCATTTACATCACTGAGGAAAATTACATGTTAAAGTGTTTTCCACTTTTGGGGGGGGGCAGGAAAAATTTCTGCAGTACAGATACAATTTCAATTTTCTTACTGAAATCTATTTTGATAAGTATACAACCCAAACTCTTTTCTATGGTCCAGAACAAACGATTCACTTAAAAAATAAACAGGAAACAGAGTTTCAGGAATAAATGAGCAATAATTTATGGACATCCAGGTGGACTGAGTGAAAAAAAAAACTAAGCGATTGTGATATTTACTATCATTAGGTTAACAGTACATTTAAAACAAACCACTATTTTCTCAAATTAAAGAAAAAAATGCAAGCGTGCAGAAGCTTCGTCAACCACTAAGCAGGTCTGGGAGCTGTAGTTTTTAAAGAGCAAGCAACAGGGAAGACCTTTCCACCACTGTGAAAATGAACATTGGGATGAAACTTTACTATTAGTTTATTGCCTTTACGCATCACACGAAAATTAAAAAAAAAAGTTTTTCTAGACACATACGCTGTCACGGTCACACGCACAAGCCTGGTTTCTTTTCCCTCCTCGACTCGGCAACTGTTCCCTCAACACCTGTCCCGCCAGGGCCCCGACTGGGACGCGCTCTCGCCCGCGGCGGGCGCCCGCAACGGCGGAAGGCGCGTGGGGAGAGGGGAGCGCCGCCGTGGGCGCCGCCGGCCTGGGTCCTGCCGAGCCGGGCGGGGAACCCGGCGCCCTCTGCGGCGCACCCCCGTCCCGGGGCGCTCGCCCGTGCTGACGAGCACTGTCACGCCCTGCGCCCCACGCTCGCGGGGAACAGCTCAGGCCAGACGCGCGCGCGGCGACGCGACACGCACGGGGCTGGGGACGCGGCCGGCGCGCGCTCCGCGGACAGGGGTGCCGCTCCCCGGGGAGTGTCGCGCCCGGCGGCCTCGCGCCCCGGGAACGTCAGCGGAGCGGCGGAATCCGTGCCCAGCGCGCGGTCGGCGAGCTACGGGGTCCCCCGCCCCGTCTTCCCGCGACCCCTCCCGGCACCGCACACAGCCCCCCACCTCCCCCCGGCGAAGGGAGGCGCGCGCCGCCGGCGGGCTGAACTTTTAGGGGAGGCCACTGCGGATCTCTCCGCTGTCCAGGGTCTTTTTTTTTTGAGGCAGAGTCTCACTGCGTAGTCGAGGCCGATCCGGGTGGCACTCATGGAGACTGTCCTGCCTCAGCCTCCCGAGGGCACGGCCTGCTTGAGGCTCGCCTTTCACTGGCACGTTCTGGAGACGCTTTGAGAAAATAAAAACTGCAGTCCCCACAGCGTCCCGGCCGCGGCCGCGAGCTGAGCCGGCAGGGGCGTCCGCGGGCCCCGCACACCCCAGGCCCTCGGCGGGGCGGCACCGCCGGCGGCGGGCTCCTCTCGAGAGAACCCCGCAGGAGGGTGCGGCGGAGAGCGGCGCGCACCCGGCCCGGACCCCAGAGCCTTACCCGCTCCGCCGCGCCAGCCCGCCGCGCCGCTCTGAGCGCCCCGCTCCACGTGCGCGCCGGCTGCACGCGGGCCCGCGCCCCCCGCGCCCCGCCCCGCCCCGCCCCGCAACAGGGGGGGAGGGAGGGGGAGGGAAGAGGAGGGGAGAGGAGGGGGCGGAGGCCGCGGTTATAAATAGCGCCGCTCCGCGCACAAGCGGCTTGGCGGGTCCCTCGGGCTCTCCGCGGGGTCCCCGCGGGTCACTCGGTGCCACAGTCCCTGCCACGAAGGTGCAAGGGCGTCTGCCAGGAGGGTTGGGTTCACCCACGCTGAAAGGGGACCCTGCGATGAGAGCCCCGGGCAGGGCCGGGTCCGCCCCGTCCACTCCGCACCGGCGCGGTCCTCGGGCTCCAGGGTGGCGGGGTCCCCAGGACGCGGGCACAGGGGCCCGCGGCGGCTTCGGAATCTCGCTCGCTCGGGTGGCCAGCGCTGCTGCCCTCGGGGCCTCTGCCCGGCGCCCTTGGAGGCCAGGTCTGCCGGACGGGCCGCAGAGGGCACCTGCCCAGAGCACCTGGCAGCCAGGAGAAGACGCGGACGCTGTGAAGGCACGGACGGCGCAGCTTTCCCCGTTGGGAACGCGGAAGCGTAGCTCTGTAGTAGACAATTATGTAGAAGTAGCTGTGTTTTAAATTTGAGAAACATTACTCCAAAAGATTTATGTGTTTTAATGTTTTTCTTTATTTTTTTATTGTCCAAGAAGCTCAGGAATGGTTTCTATTTATTTTTATTTTGCAGAAGCACTAAAACTTTTTAATATTTGCAGTTTCTCGCACAGGCATTAATTACTTTATTCCAAGGATAAAAAATGAAAATAATGTAAAGTGATATTGGGTGACTCAGATGAGTGTGTGTACAGCTACTGTCACAGCAACATTGTCCACTGCAGCCCAAGTTTCCGTGGATGGAGAATGGACGCACAAAACGTTTGTACTTGCAGCAGTGGAATATTACTTGGTTTTGAAAAACGAATGAGATTCCGATAATGCACAACTTGCATGAACCATGAAAAAATGCCACATGAAATGACGGGTCACCACAGTGACGAGTGTTGCAAGATCCCGCTGACCTAAGGCCCTTGAGGTTGTCCCTGGGGACAGAAAGTAGCGCGGAGGTTGCCAGGGGTTGGAGGAGTGGGGAAGGGGCAGTTAGCGGCAGGGTTTCAGTCTGGAGAAGCAAAGGGCACTGAGAACAGACGGTGCTGAGAGCTGCTGGAAGGAAGACAGGGGTGTGTTAAGGCCACGAGAACTGTGCGCCACTGAAAATGAAACAGAACTGGGGAAACACTAGCAAAACTGAGGAGATGCCGGGCGTGGTGGCACGCACCTGTAATGCCGGCACTGGGGAAGCTGAGGCAGGACGATTGCCGCGAGTTGGAGGCCACCCTAGGCTACACAGTGAGTTCAAGATCAGCTTGAAGTACGTAGTGAGACCCTGTCTCAAAAACAAACTGAGAAGATAAAGGTTCCTGGCACCTGGCTTGTATAATTCCTAGGTGGACAATTTAGATGAGAACTGTTTGAGCTTTAGTTGTAATGCATTGCTTCTCTTTTGGTTTCAAGAAAGACTTATTTGGGATAATTTCAGGGCAATGCCAAACTGATCCGAGCTGGATTCCCCATCGATGGTTCGCAGCGAGGTGCTCGGGTAGCATTTCCATCAGAGAAGGGGGCAGGCCTGGATGCGGACAGGCACCGTCTTTCTCCGCCCACCACAGCGCAGGTGTGTGCTTGCCTCGGCCGCCCCCTGGCTGTCAGGGCGGGAACTACTTCTCAGGACAATTTGAATGAATCTGTGTGCTTTGCATACATCGTGGAAGTGCCACAAATATTTGTTGGACGTTATCTGTCCAGCCTCACGTGGCAGTCCAGAGTAAACAGTAATCTGGTATGTGATCATGTAAGGGCAGATTTTAACGGTGCTTTTTTGTTAACATTTAAGCTGAATTAAAAAATGGTTACTAGATATCTTCCTTTTAGTTTAAAATTAGTGTAGTTAGTGCTATGCGTTACCTATCTCTTAGTACACTGATTGGGAATGTACAGTATTTACGTTGTTACTTTGTGGGCTATAATATCTCTTCTGTAACTAACCCAATTACTGAACGTTTCTCACAGGAGGCTTTGGGCTGTGTGTTAGGGGAAGTGAGAACGTCCTATTTTCTCTACTTAAATAATTTATTGTGCTGAGCTCTATGCCACTCTCTGTCCACGGGAGGATTTGAGAGTCTGTTCATTCTAAATTTGTAAGTATTCATAAATGAGCACTTGAAACATCTATCTCTTAATATGACATGAAAAAAACCTAGTTTTTTGTTGTTTGTTTGTTTACCCCCAGTGTTAGGAACGGAACCCAGGGCCTCATGCATGCTAACGAGAACACTCTGCCACCGAGCTACACTTCCAGGCCTAAAGCATAACCATTTAAATTTATTCTGATATGATTGTGAATGTTCTGCATATATGTTTTAAAATGCATAGTGTGGAGAAGGCAAGTTGCCTACCTTCTTAAAGGGAATAGTAAGAGCGGAACTTGCTTTTTTGATACATCTGTGTAATTTCCTACTGAATTTTATAACGACATAGTTTTAATTTTGATTTTTGATTTCTTGAGACAGGGTCTTGCTATGTAGTTTAGGCTGGACTTGAACTCACTATGTAGCTCATGCTGGCCTTGTTCCTTGTCCTCGTGGTGATCCTCCTGCCTCAGCCTCTTGAGTGCTGGGATTACAGATGAGTGCTACCACACCTCACACCTGGCCTTGTTCTGCTTTTAATCAGTACTGGATATTGAAACATCCCCAGCCTTTTTTTTTTTTTCTTGAGGCTATGTCTTACTAAATTTCCCAGGTGGGACTTGAACTTGTGATCCTCCTGCTTTAGCTTTGCTCAGTGCTGGGAATGACAAAGGTTAATTCCTTGATTTTAGGATGCTTAGGGGCTGGAGATATAGCTCAGTGGCACAGTGCCTGCCTGGCTGCACGAGGATGTGAGTTTGATTCCCTGTACCAAAAAATAAACAAACACGACTAAACAACAGAGTTTTAGGATGCTTTCACTTTTACAAAGTAGCATTTTTTTTTTTTTTGTCTTCTTGAGACAGGGTCTCACTATGTAGTTGTGGCTGGTGGTGAACTAACTTTGTAGCCCAGGCTGGCCTTGAACTTGCAGCAATCCTCCTGCCTCAGCCTCCTGAGTGGTGGGATTACAGGTGTGTGCCACCATGCTCAGCCTCAAACCAGCCTATTTCTATCAAGTGATATTCATGACAAAAGTTTACAGCCAGTGTCACATATTTTAAACCTTTCTGTCTTAGTTACTTTTCTCTTGTTGCTGTGACAAAATACCTGACACCCAAAATGAAGGAAGGAAAGGTTTATTTAGCTCAGTTTGTGGAGGTTTCAGTCCATAATCAGCTGGCTCCAAGGCAAGGTGGCATGGCACTGGGATAACACTTCAAGGCAGTGGAAGACAGCAAAAGCAGCCAGAGCAAAAAGGAGGGAGAGTAAGGCTCTTTTCCTTTCTTATATTGTCAGCAGGCTTCTTACATTGTCACCCAGGACGGGTGTAGAACTCACATCATCTCCCTGCCCTCCTATTGCACAGAATGAGGATATTTACAAAGTGAGGACCGTGGCCCCCTGCTGAGTCACTTAAACTTCTAAACTTCTCCAGTTGACACAGTGTATCTTCTTCAAGGGGCTCATTTCCTTCAAAAACTTATCAATCACCTGGGGAGCTCCCACCTCTATGCCACTCCTCCATAAAAACTGCCAGGCTACTGCCGGAGCAAAAATGAATAGACAGCATTACGATTGGTAGTGTAGTCTTTCCTGAGGCTCTCTCCTGAGGGAGCCAAGATCTTAGCTATCCACCAGGTAAGGAATAAGCATCTGTAAGGAACTCTTTAGATCCTCCCAGATGGGTGAAGATTTGTCCTGGTGCAGCCAGGTGTGGGGGTGCATGCCTGTACTCTCAGCTTCTTAGGAGCTTGTTTGAGGTTCTAGCAGAGGAGCGCAGCTATTGGTAGTCTTCCTCGACTGGGGGTGGTCTGCCTCTTCCACCGCCTGCAGCTTCAGGAGGGCACATGTGGAGCAAGCGGTGATCCAGCCAGCCAGATCAGCCGGATCAACTCTGGCGATCCGTGGAGTGACAGATGTGGCAGCCAGATCACCTTCACATCCAATTTCAGCTACTTAGGAGGATGGATTAAGTATTAAGCTTGAGGCCAGCCTGGGCAACATACTGAGTCATCGTCCCCCCTACCCCCACAAAAAAGGGTCTGGCTGGTGCCTGTTCTGCCTTGGATCCCCACAGCCTTGCCTGTGCCCTGGGCGTCCCCTGCTGGCGGGCTCTCAGTGTGCCCCGGAGCTGGGGCGGGTGGAGGACAGCCTTGTGCTTGACTGCACCTGCGCTCAGTGCTAAGAATGGCTCGCGGTTCTGTCTCCACGGACGCCCTCATAGCCGGGCTGTCCGCGACAAGGGCATGCGGGAAGAGGTGTGCTTCTGCCGTGCGCGCGATTGCACATCAAACCCCGCTAATAATCTGGTAACACGGCTCACCGCCAGTTAGTTCCTCAGCTTTCCAAGCACATTGGTACGGTTTAAACATGGTTTGTCCCCCAAAATTCATGTTGGAGATTAATCTCCATTGTGAGGTACTAAGAAGGGGATATTTAGAGGTGGGGCTGTGGGAAGGCGATTAGGATTTGATAAATCATCAGCGTGGTGTCCCACAATTGAATTCTGGTGGCTTCATAAGAAGAGAGAAGAAGACCAGAAGATGCACAAGAGTCCCCTGTTCCTGTCAGTGTATGACGACTTGTGCCCCTCAAGACTGCCTGCAGGAAAGCTATCACAGGTGCAGCCCTACATCTTTGACTAGAACCAAGAAGCAGATACACCTTTCTTATAACTTAGCCCATGTGTGACATTAGCATTAGAAAACGGACTCTAACACTTGC
>RJWT010013567.1:0-21679 GCA_004365215.1 Cuniculus paca | reverse complement strand
GGATTGTTTAATCAGTTTCTAAGTCATTGATTTCCATCTTCAGGGAGGCAGACAATTTTCTGCAAAGAAAGTGTCGGCTGTTTGGGGGAGGCAGAGGAGTTGGCCCACCCCCTGAGGTCCATAGAGTATGGGCTTTTCTTCCTCTGTCACTAAAGCTCAAAGACATCTGCATGGCATACAGAATAGTTTTACAAATAATCTCACAAAACCGATGCATCTGCAAAAACACTACTCTGACTATAAAATGTGTTTTGCCCAAATCCAGAAGTACCAGCGTCCCTTTCTTCCTTCTCCTTCAATTGCCATCTTTACCATTTTAAGAACTTTCCTGAGAAAATCCAATCACGTCTAGGAAGCAAGGAAACACGGGCTTCCTTCACCAAAAGATAAGAGGAAAACTATCAAATGGTGAACATAAATCAGAGGTGGAATGTATAAAATTGGGGGCTAAGGGCAAACTAAAGTTAAGTTTCACGATTGACAGGAGCTAGATCTAAAATGCACAGATGCCACTCACAACTGATAATGCTTCCTGCATAAAGGCAATTAAAGGATCCCATATGTATCATCCCAAAAACTCTCAGGGGGCCTAGTTTCCTCATCTGTCTCTCACCTATACTCTTCAGGACTTCCTGATTTCCTGGCCCTTTGCAAAATCTTTAACCAAAGACTAACTGTCTCCACCACACTGTATCCCTTGTGATATATGAAAATAAAGTAAAATATAGAGTGCAAGAATGCTCCGACAATTATTCACAGCATTCACCACCAACAGACTATTGGTAGAAGACCCCAGTAAGTCAAGAACTCCAATAGAACAAGAAATAAAAACTCAGAAATGATCTCGTAGAGCAAAGCAGATAGTGATGGAGGAAATGATCCTATGTAAAAAGACCAAAGGAGCAGAATTTAATTTATCTGAAGAAAAGAAGTTTCTAATGAGACAGAGTTCGTGCAGGGTCCCCACATCTGTGTTGGTTGTTGGCTATACAAAGTGCCCATCCAAGGTAGTCAGGGAGATGTTAAAATCCCACTAGTTAGCCCTGGTATGTGCAGTGTGACATGCTGGGCAGCGGATTCACTTTGGTCTAGCAATGGACCAGTACAGAAGGTGACAGCAAACAGTTATGCTTTATTTTCAAATAAATCATTTTCGTTTCAGTTCCTACTCACTCCTTGACACAGTGAGCTCAAAGCATCCTTCCATCATGGTAAAATGCCACAGCAGAGACTAATAGCTCTACATCTGACTCTCTTACACGTTTTGGTATTTAGAATTGGTGTCAGAGTGAGGGTTCTCCCACTGAGTACTCCCAATTCTCTGCTACAAATAAGCAATCATGCTTTGTGGCGGGCAGTCCGTTGTCATCACTGTTATGACCCTTCTCTTGTTGACACATGTGTGCCTCATATCCCATACTAAATGATCTATTCCTCAAGCCCAGGACCACGTCTAACTCACTGCTGGAACATCTATGGGTTTCGTATGCTGGAAATGGTTACCAACAATTTGTAGGCTGAATGGTTTAGAAATGGAGGCAGAGCTATACAGGCATGGTTTAATGAATAAAATTGGGGGGAGCCAGGCGTGGTGGCACACTCCTGTAATCCCAGCACTCAGGAGGCTGAGGCAGGAAGTTCGTTGCAAGTTTGAGAACAGCCTGGCCTACAAAGTGAGCCCAAGGCTAACCTGAACTGCACAGCCAGACTCTGTCTCAAAAAGACCAAAAAAGAAAGACAGAAAGAAAGACAGACAGACAGACAGACAGACAAGAAGAAAGCAAGAAAGCAAGAAAGAAAGTGCACAGGCTGTTGTAAATACTATTCCTTTCTTTATTTTTTGTACCAGGGATCAAACTCATGACCTTGAGCTTGCCAGGCAGGCGCTTATGCCACTGAGCTATTTCCCCAGCCCTACTATTTCATTTTCTACGAGAGACTTGAGCATCTGCAGATTTTGCATGCTATCCATATTCTTCCTCTTTCTATCACATGTAGATGCTCCTGCAACCTCCTTCTTGTGAGGACAGAACACTGTTTTTGCTTTCCATGCAGCAGAGTTATCTGTTGCTCCAAATATCATTTACTGCCCTTGCTTTACTTCTCAACTCCTCAAAGAGCTGGCTGGGTTGGTCATCTGACCTGGTTTCAAGGCCAGCTCCGAGAGTATGCAAACGTGGGTGGCCGAGGGCCAAAATTCACTGTCTCTTCAGAAAGAGATACCAGGTCACACCTACCCACTCAGCCTCATCTTGTTCACCTGCTTACTGAGAAGAAAAAGAAAGTGTTTCTTACACAACTCCAACAAAGCTTGTGCTGGATGCACTACATACACTATTTCATTGATTCTTACAGAATCTTTGTGAAGCAGAAATTATTTGACACATGAGGCCACTGATACCCAAGAGATTAAGGTGTTGGCTCTCAGTTCCAAAGAGGGAGTGACAGAATTCACCCCAGTTTGTCTATGTCCTGAGAGAGTCTACCTCTAATCACACTTGTCTGCCTCCAGGGAAGTCTAGAGGCAAACACTTCCTGGCCATACCTTGCATATCAAGTATTTCATAAATCTCTCTACAGTCAACTTGATTCACCCACTATGTTATTTACAAAACCCACAGTGATAAAAATTATTGAGACTGGTCTAATAAAAGCAGAAATTCCTTTTGAACTTAATGTCCCCACCACAGTAATCCATCCGGGTGACCCTGTTTATAGTCATATAGTCTATGAAAACACTTCTCTGGAGAATTCCAGAGGCTCATGAAGGAATGTTTTTAAGTCAAGCTAATATCATGGCTAGATTGGCCAATGGTCTAACCCAGCCATGAGCAATTTCCTGGTACCGTATATGAGATCATTATAAAAAGGATTTTACTATAAATAGGAAGTTTGCCCAGACCTTGCAAGCAGGATTTAAATAGAGATTCTGCTTCTGTTTATGGGAAATTGAGCCCCACTTTATAGAATAAGATGACAGGGAGGGCAAAGACCCAAGTGGTATCTTGATGACAGAGTCCATGGTGATGAATTTGGTTTACTGATGATTAATGTTCATGGACTGAGATCATAGAATAGATACAAGTAAGATGCTGAGAAAATAAAGTAAGCCTGAAGAGTTTAGAAATTTACCTGGGGGAAATAATTCTAAAAACAACTCAAAGGGAAAATAAAAGACAAAAATTATGTACAAAGTTCATGAAGAAATGCAGAAAAAATAACAGAAGGTGGGAGGGAGCATTCAAACAACTCAAAGCTAGGGAAAAGAAAAGCTAAGCCTCAAAGAGTCTCACCACCATGCTCAGAGAGGGGAAAGCAGGCATTCTACAAGGGAATTAGTGCACACTACAGGATATTTTAGTTTAATCAGGACTTATATCTATGGTAAATAAGGCCACAAATCTTCCATAAAACTACCACTCGGGCAGGGCTATCTTTCCCCCTTTCAGTTCAATCTCTGCTGCATTATACCTGCCACTCGTGAAAAGAGTGAATGGCATGGATTGTCGGCCATCACAGCAGCCCCTTACCTAGGTGTTGTGGAGGCCAGATCTGTACCCTTTTTGTCCTAGAGAAACAGGAAGCAGGCCGGAAGTTGAGACTCCTCCTCGACACACACACAAACACATGGCCTCACACTCTGAGCAGACCGTGGGACTGCCTGCCAGGGCCTGGGGTTCACGAGCATACTACCTACTCAGGACCCCTAGCCAGTCCCAGCCCCTGCCCCAGCTCAGCAGCTGCTTATCCAGGGCCTGCTAGATTGGGTTGTGCAGCCCTTAGAAAACTTGGGGGCCATGTGCAAAGTCCTCCAGGAAAAGATTTGCCTCTCCTCACTCCTCTCACTTGTCCCCCACCGCCCTCCATGCTGACAGTTCCTGTGTCCCTCCACAGGTCTGACACGTTTCCATGGCAACTGGAATCCTGGGCTCCAGCAGCCTCCGTTCTTGCCACCTGTTATTACTTCATCTCTCAAGTGTAAAGCATCCTAGCCCGGTGCCACTTGGCTGAGCAGAGCGCATCTTTAGAAGGCAGAGTAAAGAAAAGAGGAGAGGAAAAAAGGACATGCAGGAAAGCAGCTGTGGTCTGGTCGTATAGGACACACCGGACAGGACGGGCTAGGGGATGCAGCTTTGGAGGCAAGGGGAGAGCAGAGGGAGGGTGTAATCTGATGTGCCTTCTCTTCAGAATCAGTGAGCAGGCCTCAGCTGGAGGCCACCGCCACATCCTGCTACCTACTCCCCAGCCTTAATGAGAGCCACGGGAGGGGCTAGGAGGCTGGCGTAGACAAGGGAAGAGAAGGCAGCTGGGCAGAGATCCGTGCTGGCCCAACATGAAGCAGAGCCGGGAGAGGGTTAAAAGTGGTGTGATCAACACTGTGGGGAAGGCTGGACCAGAGGGCAAGCTGAGCATCAAAGCCTGGATAAATGGCCTTAATTCTCATGCTCTCGCTCACCCTACTCCTTACGTGTTTACTCATATAAATTATCCCCAAGGCCTGACACCTTTTTTCACTGCTTCCCTAGATCGGATGAAAAAATAAATCCCACAGATCCAAGGAATAAAAGTGTTGGGATTCCATCCAGGATGGTTCTTGGCCACCTGATAGCAATCAGGCCCCACCCCAAGGCACCATGAGGAAGACAAGCAGTGCTTTTTGCCTCCACACGGGGAGTGGCAGGGGGTTTGGGGGGCCGCTCACGACGTGACTTTTCCCATCAAGAGTCCTCAATGGCACACAATCCCTCGCCTCCCCCTGCACCATTTGGCCGCCCAGCGCTGAGACCAATGTGACTGTAGGGTGAAGACAGGAGGGAGCTAATGCGGGATGGTTCTAGGTGCTGAGATTAGTCTGCCTGGAGAAGAGAAGGCCGGGGGCTGATTTAATAAGTCTTCAAGTTTATGGATGAGGCTGATAAATTGCCGCGCTCTGTATCGTCAAGGACAACACTACACAAAATGAGCTGAAATGGCAGCACCAGCCACAAAGAAGCTTGAAATGAAGGTGGCGAGACAGTTAATGGCATGGTTGCAGGGGGCTTCCCCAAGCAGGCCTCTGCACTCAGAAAAAGGTCCCTTAAGCCCAGGGTGTTTGAATCCACACCTATCTAGTGGAAGGCAAGTATTATAGCAGATAACGACTCGAGTCCCTGGTAGGCCCTATTATTTGAGGATTATAATAGGGTGAAAGAAAAAGAAGGTGAAGTTTTCCAAACCCAGAGGAACTCAGGCTTTCATCATTGTTTTGTATTTGTGTACATGTCTCTCTATTAGCCAGGAGCCCCCTGGGGCTGCCTTTCATCCCTGTGTCCCTGGCACCTGGAACACAGATTGACAGAGCTGACAATAAATACTTAATGAAGGGATGGACAAATCTTCACAGAGCCTTTTGGCGGTAGGCAATATGCTAGGCAAAGGGAAGTTAATGACAAGGAATTGAGTGGATATAAAGTCCTGTGAGTACAGAGTGACCCACCCTAAGGCAGTGTAAGCCCCAGTCCCTTTCACACCAGCCACAGAAAGAGTGGAGAAGAAAAGCAATGGGCCCACTGGAGAGAAGAAAGCTGCAGCGCAGAATCCCAGGCTCTCCCAGAGACAGGAATACTCTCGGGGAGGCATTTCTTGGTAAACCAGATGGGAAGAATCCAGGCTCCCAGACTCAGTTGGCCATGGAGTCTTGTGTGTCACTGGGTCTCTCTCCAGAGTCCCCAGAGTAGCCAGTGAGGAAGCAGCCCCTGACTTACTCTGTGTTGTGCCATGTGGTGTCGGTGCCCCACCCCCATCCCCAGCCCTGCCTTCTTTTCCTCCATCTTCATCTAATACACAACTCACACCTTTAGATACAAACTTTGGCTTTACTCCTAAAAACTGCGGCAGAAAAACCGAAAACACGTATCTGCTCACACTGTCTCCATCCCATCTCGATGGATATACAGGTTGAGCAACCTTAATCAAAAGTCCAAAATCTAACGTGCTCCAAAATACAAAACTTTTTGAGTACTGACATAACTCATAATACCTCAAATAGAAAATTCCACACCTGGCCTCACATGACAGCTTGCAATCAACATACAAGCACACTGAAATGTAAAACTCCCTTTAAGCTTGGTGCATAAGGTGCATACAAAACAAATTTTGTGTTTATACTTGAGTCCCATTCTCAAGATAACATATATATCCAAATATTTTAAAATTTGGAGGAAATATCCAAAACACTTCCAATCTAAGCATTTTGGGTAAGGGATAGCCCATATTTTGGTTTGAATTGTAGTTTGCAGTGGGACAAAGGATTGCAATGGCTTTCTAGGCATTTCTATACCAATGCACCAGTTCTGAGGTTATGAAGATCACAGGATTGTCCTTTGTGCTCCAGATTTAGCAACATGTGATTGATGTCTGGAAAAATGAGGAAATGACCAAGTAAAGTTTGTGCATTCTCTCTGTGTTGGTTAGAGAAAGTTTAATGAGACCTGGGTCATGTCCCCACACAGTAACTTGCCACCCCGTCAGTCGGTTGAACAAGAAAACATGCATTTGAGAGTAACTGTACCATCATAGCTCTCCACAAAGCGGTATCATTCTCCTTAAAGATTTCAGGACGTCTTAGTGTGTCAGAGCTGGGTAAGCTGCATCTACTCAAGTAGTTGGGATGTTACTGTGGTAATGGTTAGAATTCAGCAAGCCCTCTCTTGTTTTCCTGGACCCTGTCTCTCTCCATCGTTCCGTACTACTACCGCCTCTGAACTCAGCCCTCAAATTGATCCACATTGTCTATGTCCTGCAGACTGAAAATGAATAAAGAAAATGAAAAGGCTGACCCTCATTCTCTCAGTCAAGAGGTTCGAGGACTGGGAAAGAATCAAGAGACCAGGAGGTTGAGGAGTAGCACAGTAGGGGGACAAGGGCTCAGGCAGAGGGACACACCCAAAGCGTAGGCCAGGAGGTAGGTGCTGGAGCCAAAGATGTTTGTCCTACATGAGACAAAGCATTAAGAAAAAGTGATTCAGCCAGGCGTGGTGCACACATCTATAATGTCAGCACTCTAGGAGGCTAAAGCAGGAGGATCACAAGTTCAAGCCCCCTGGGAAACTTAATGAGCTCGCATTTTAAAATTTTTTAAAAAATATAATAGTGCTGGAGATATGAAGGCCCAGGGTTCAATTCCCAGTACAAAAGACAGAGAAGGAGAGAGGGACAGAGGGAGAGGGAGAAGAGAAAGACGGAGAGGCAGAGAAGGAGAGAGAGCTCTCTTAGAAGTCGAGGGTAGGAGCCGGGCCTAGTAGTGCACACTCAGGAGGCTGAGACAGGAGGATTGGTGTGAGTTCGAGACCAGCCTGGGCTACAAAGTGAGCTCAAGGCCTGCCTGAACAGCATAGTGAGACCCTGTCTCAAAAAGACAAGGGCTGGGGATTTAGCTCAGCGGTCTGAGCGCCTGCCCGGCAAGCACGAGGTCACGAACTCGATCCCCGGTACCCAGGGGAGGAAAAAGAATGTTGAGGGTAGGACCAGGGATCTAGTTCAGTAGCACAGCACCTGCCTGGCAAGCATGAGGTTGTGAGTTTGATTCCCAGTTCCGAAAAAAAAAAGGTTGAAGGTAAAATGGTGGTCACCAGAGACTAGGGACTGAAGGGGGAAAGAAAGGATAGGGAGAGGTTGATCGACAGGCACCATGTTACATTAGATAGGAGAAATAAGTTCTTCTGTGCCAGATAACAAAATGTAGTTTGTATTTCAAAAAAATGTCGAAGAGAGGACCTCAAATGTTCTCCTCACAAAGAAATGATAGATGTTTGAGGACACAGATACACCTAACCCAATGTGAACATTACACATTGCACATATGTATTTAAATATCACATGGTACCCCATTGACACATAATAGCAAAAATTACATAACAACAAAAATTATGTGCCAATTTTTAAAAATAAACTTAAAAAAATAAAAGACTGAGAACCAACTCTACCCCTTTGATTTATTATACAACCTGATTCCTGCCCAGTTACCTGACTCAATACATATAAAAGAAGAAAAAAAAAACAAGAATTAAAAGGAAATTGATCGAACATCAGTGTCCAATAGCTAGATATCTCTAAGGCAGTGGTTCACCTGGGAAGCTGTTTAAAATGCAAATTCCAAGGCCCACCTCAGTCCTACTGAACAGAAACTCTGCAGGTGGGTCCAGCAGTCTGTGTTATAACACACTCTCCGGGTGATTCTGATGTGGCCCGCCAGCCCGAGAGCCACTCTGGGTCACTCAGTTTTCTGATGTTGCAATAAATACCTGAGATGATTGGCTCAGAAAGAGGAAAGGTTAATTTGGCTCACAGAGGTGCAGGTCTCAGTCCCCAATCAGCTAGCCCTGTTACTTTGGACCTGTGGTAGCACCGTGCATGCTAGCGGGAATGTGCAGCAGAAAAGACCTGTTCACCTCATGGCACCCAGAAGAGGCAGGAAGGAGCCAAGGTCCCGATATCCCCTTCAAAGGCACAGCACTAGTGACTCAGCTTCCTCCCACTAGGCCCCACCTACTAAAAGTTCCGTCATTGCCCAGTAGCACCACAGGCTGGGGACCAAGCCTTCAACATGTTGGCTACTGGGGGCATTCAAGATCCAAACTTGTTTTATGTGAATTAATTTATTTCATCTTCATCATAACCCATGAAATAGATGCCATTAATGTTCTGATTTTATATAAGTGATACATGAGGCAAAAGAATGCAAAGCAGCCAGACTAAGGCCAGATGTTAGTAAGTAGCTATCTCGCCTCAGAACCCATGCAGTGTGGCCCTTAGCTGGTCCACTGGACACTGCCCTACAGTGAGCTCACACAACCACACACCCAGTGGAAGTTAAATCTAAGAGATCTGCTGGGCCTCATCCTGCAGGGGCTTCCAGGTCCGGGCTCCCCAAATTTTGATCTCATTAAAGTTCAGATTGGAATTCATAGATTCTGAGGCTGGGGATATAGCTCAGCAGCATAAGCACCTGCCCGGAATTCATAGATCCAGAGTAGGGATGAGATTCCACATGTTCACAAGCCCCACAGTAAGGACATCAAGTGCCCCGACTACAGCTAGACAAACTTTCCCCAGTATATCCAGACAAACCTGGACAAACCAGTCACCTGAATCTCAGTTGACACCGAGGCTACTGACCATACTACAAGAAGCAAAACCGCAGGGCCTCATGGTGGGAGTATAGATTATTCTCAACTGTAATAACTGCATTGTGAGCAGTGTGGCATGATCTGCTTTATACCTTAAAATGACAGCTCAGCCTCTCCATAGAGAACAGAGTATGTGAGGCAAAAATAAAAATGGAGAGACCAACAAAGAAATTGTAGAGACCCAGGCAGAAGCTGGAAGTGGCCAAGAGACAGACAGAAGGAGAGAGACAAGCAGGATAATTTGAAAGGAGAGCTGACATGAGCAGGGAAGGAAAACGAAGAGCCAAGGATAAACCCTAAGATTTTCCCTTTGGTCATTATTTTGGGCAGGCAGTGGGGAGTAAGTTCACAAAAAGAGAGAAAAGCTAGGAAAGAAAGTAAGACACAGAATAAGGGAATAAGACATAGACAAGTTATTGAATAGTGTGATATTTGATTTTTTTCTATAATAAACTTATTTATCAACTAAAATTTCAATAGGAATCTGTAATGTGGGAAGTAGAGTTCCTATAACCATCAAGCACACCAAAAGTTAGCAAACCACTTAAATGCACCACTGTGGGCGTAAGCAAGATCCTATCCTCCAAAATTTGTACACTGAAGTCCCAATCCCCAGTGCGATGTTTTTTTGGAATGGGACCTGTAGGGGTTAAATAGGTCTGGTAAGGTCATGAGGGTGGGGCCACCACAGTGGATTAGCATCCTCATGAGACACAAGTGCTTGGTTCTCTTTCTATCCACACATGTTGAGAAAAGGTCACGTGAGGACACAGCAGGAAGATGGCTGTCTGCAAACCAAGGACAGAGTCCTCAGTAGACACCAACCCTGCTGCCACATTGATCTTGGACTCCCATTGTCAGAACTGTAAGAAATAAACTTCTGTTGTTTAAGCTACCCAGTCTGGAATTTTGTCATAGCAGCTCAGGCTAAGACAGGACCTGTTAACGCATTCACCTCTTTTGATAAGCCACTCGTAAGAGGATGCCTTGCACAATTGGCCAATAGGTGTTTAAAGGACATCAGTAGGACTAAGAGAAAAAACTAAGCTTAGGCCTGGGGAACCATCGCTTAGGATTTTAATGTCCTGATACAGCTGAACGGTATGGAATCCAAGTCCCTTCACATCTCCACTTCCCACTTCACTGTGTGATTCGGGACAAATTATTCAAACCTCTTTGAGCCTTGGTTTCCCCATCTGTCAAATGAGAATAATTTCACAGATCTTATGGGTTTGTGAGTATCACATGAGATGAGGCATGAAAAGTGGCTGGCACCTAGGAGATCTTCCATTGTTTCTTTTCTTTTTCCCTCTCCTAATGCAAAATAGTTTTATTTCTCATGTCATGGGGGAGAATCAAAGGCCTAAATAAGTAAGCTTTCCCAAGAAGTAACACATAATTCATCATCTGGTCTTTGTGTGCCTTTGCATCCTCTAGTTGATGGATGCAGCACTTCTTTTTAGGACTGCCATGAGGAAGGAGTGGGACAAATGTGGCAGGCTTAGCACAGTATACAACACACTCAGCAAATGCTAGCGGTTATTGTCGTTACCATTGTTGCTCACTACACGGAACTCCTCAATACGAACACCGCAGTTAATTATACAAAAAATATGACAGAAATCAAAGAGGCTCGGAGAAAGCCAAGAGACATGTGGATAGCCAATCCTGGAGAAATGGTAAATCAAGAAGAGCCACACTTGACTAAATTCCACTCCACAGCTTTTTCCAGCTGGTTTTATGCATACATCTTATCCCCCAACTACCCTCAAAAACCCCCTAGGGTAACAACCATGTGATGCCTTTTTTGGAGCGCCTGTTGTACTTATCTCTACAACTGGATACACATACAGTACCCAAGGACCAGTGTCCTATATCTAAGATTTGGCAAAGGATATGCTGGGACAAAGTCAGGCTCTAATAGCTATAACTGATGCCATTGAGTCCTCACGGCAGTTAGCTTCACAGTAACAGAAAAGTCCCCTCACATTGCCTCAGATGGAGCCCTTGACTCAGATTAGCCATCTGTGGTCATAGACATGGCTCTGCTCATCCAAATGGGACAGAGATGGGACATTAGCACTCACAATGTGCAGGCACCATGTCGACCTCCCCCTCCATCATTCCATTTAAGACTAATGGCAACTCCGGGAGGTCAAGATGATTATTATCTCCCTTTTATTAATGAGACAATTCATTTGAGAAGCAGAAAAGTGTACATAAGTGACCCACATTTTCACAGCTAGGACACAGCAGAGCAGCAGGGTCACAAACCATACCCTGGACTGAACGGTTCCTAAGCCATCCTCTTGGCCACTGGGACAAGAATGCGCTTGGCCCACGGAACTGGAAAGTTACTGTACCGCATACTCTAATCTCCAAGAACCAGAGCAACCCCTCAAATTCTTTGCTTTGCAATCTGTAAAGGGTTTAGTTAAACAATAATAACTCACCTGAAGAACTTCTTTGCTAGTTTCCAAATTTTTCTTTGGGAGGTGAGAAATATTCTACTTCCCTCAGAAAGAGTCCTGGATCTGACTTTTTCCCTTTTCCCCCATAACTAAGACTGAATTCTAGTGTCAAGTTTGGTTAAGTGATTGGCTAAGGGGGCTTTACGGTTTTTCGGGCACATTTCAGAGTGGTGTAAAATTTTAAGCATGTTTCCAAGCTAATTTTCACTCTATCTCTTAAGGTTGCATGCACTACCTGACCCTCAGCCATATGTTACAGGACTAGAGATGTCAGAAGACTAACATCTGTTAGATCTTCCCCATCAGTGTGGCAATGACATCATATGCTGCTTTTAAATAATTTGCACATTATCAGACTAATTTACAGAATATCCAATCAGTAGACATTACCCTTAATCAATTCAGCTCTTCCCTTTCAGTTCTACAAAGTACAACATGCCCTCCAAAGGTGTACTAGGGCTGAGCCATTATTTTCCACAAAAGAAAAAGAAAGGCTAATTTTGTCCCAGGCAGACAGATCTCCAGAGACCCAGGACCCCAAGTTCAGTCCATAGGTGTGAAAAATAAGCTGGAGATAAATTTTACAGAACCACATACTGAAAAACATTTTCCTCTTAGGAACTCCAACTATGTAACTGAAAGCACATTATGTTTACTTGTGCTATTAAAGAGACATACCATATAAAAATTAGCAAGACTCTGGATTTCATTACAAATCATTTATTCTTGTCTTCTAATAATTGCTACCATGGCTCCCCATTTCCTACCAGGTAAAGATACCTCCAAGTGTGGACCCTGCTTACATTTTCATCTTTTCCTTTCCATCCCCTAAGTCCAATACTATGGGCAGACACAACTACAACCAATTGTCTGAACACACCATGCTGTTCAATATCCCCATCTCTGTAAATACAGCTCCTTTGTGGAACCTCGGGTCCCCTCCTCTTTCTCCAAGGGCTAATTTGAATGTCATGTCCTCAGTGAAATCTTTGCAAAGCCCCCAGTGCAGTGGCCCTCAAGCTATAGTGTTCACCAGAATGCCCTGGAGGGTATTTTAAAACACCCAGTTCTGGTCCCCACACACAAGTCTCTGGGTCAGGAGACCTGGTACAGCCTGAGAAGCTGAACTTCCCATGAGTCCCCAAGGAACATTGGTGCCACACTCACAGCACAACTGCCATGAGTTATGGAAAGAACCCTGTGCCCTCAAGACTTTAGTGTCTTCACACTTCTGTCTCCCACTTGAGCCCGTGGACTGTTCAAGGACAGGGCTGAGTCTTAGTCACATCTGTACTTCCCCATCTTGGAACAGTCAGTACTCAATGCATGGCTTCCAAACCCATGAACGAATGGATAGAGGCATGCAGGGATGGATAGCACTGAATTTATTGACACAATTTTTTCATCCTAGTCCAGAGCTTTGAGAATGTCCATCCCCAATCCCAAAAAGTATCTTGAAAACATCACCTATAATAAATTCCAACTGTGCAGAGAAATGAAAAGGAAATTCAAGAGGAGTTCTGATATTGTCAGCCTATCACTGAGATGTGAATTCTAATCCTGTTGACTGAGGTTGCACTTAAGGGGTCCCGAAAGAATGTTTCTAAGTGGCACCTTCCAGGGCCCTGATCCCCAAGTCTTCCCTCCTTTGATTCATGTCTCTGTATATCTGTATGTATGCACATATGTACATAGACACACACAGACACTTACATATGGGTTTTTTTTTTTCTTTTTTTGGTAGAAAGTAGGTGAAGGTGGTGAGAAAAATGGAGAGAGAAATAAGATGTCATCCTCAAGCAGGAAGAGGAAGGGCAGCAGCCCAAGTAAGGAGGTGCCCTCACCCAAGGGCACGGGTCTGAGGCAGAAAGCCCAGCACAGAGAGAAAAAGACACATCTACAGGACGCATACAAGTGGACACTCAGGAGAAAATGAGACACCAGGTGGGAAACAAAGGAGACAGTGCATCTCCTGGGGGGCAGGGGGTGCAAAGACAGGAGTGGCGGTCAACTGCTGAGCTGGCAGCTTAGACAGCGGGGCAGGAGTGGGGAGGGAAGGTCAATACTGGCTGCAGCAGGCCCTCTGCCCTTTCCAAAGCAGCAGTAGGCACGGGGATGAGCAATGGGCTCTGCAGAAGAAACAGTTGGAGGGGATGAAGCTAGGGACAGCAGGAGGACCAAAGTCAAAAGGTCTCCCCTGCTGCAGGGGATGTGAACCAGCTGCCTGTGAGCCGGTAGACTCCTGTGTTATTCCCTGAGAGCACCTTGGGTCAACTGCACTCTGCCAATAGGGGAAAGCCAGCATTTCCTCTTCGCCAGTGTCCAGACCTTCTCCTGGGGGAGTCACAGATTAGCCTCTCGGCCCCACAACCAAAGGCTTGCTGAGGGAAGATGGCAAAGCTGAGACCTGGGGATGCTGCTGAGCTGTCACATTCAATTCGCCACACAGCACCCCCCCCCAGTGGCATTTAGGGGCACAATGGATGGGAGCCCATCCCCAGCCCCAGACAGTGGGGGCAGTTAACGACTGGGTTGCTGGCAATTGGTGCCCACAAGGAAATGGTGGGGGACTGCTCACCAGGGGAAGGTGGGAGGAAACAGAGCTCACATTTGGAGCTGCAAGCAAATCTTGTGGTGACTATAGTACACAGAATCCAAGGAGAGTAGCTGCGTTGGGGTTTGTCCTAAGAAATTAGGGACAGGAAGAAGGGTGGCTTCTCCAGACATAAGAACTTTTCTCTGCTGCACCTTCCCCATTAGCAAAGTTGGGATTGATCACAGAGTTCTCAAAGAGGGCACCATAGAAGAAATGTCAAGGAAAATGTGTGAAAGTTCTGGAACCTTCTGGAGGAGGCTCCAGATGAGTCTGGGTACCTCTTTTCTTTAAAGTTTGAAAACCTTAGGCAATCAAATGATTCTTTATGAAGAACCTAGCAAGATGAGACAGGAAAAGGAGGAGGGTGATGTGAGAATACATGTGCTCACCCACAGCCCACAGCGAGATGGGGACAAGTATCAGGCACCATTTCTCAGAGAGGTGTCTTCACATAGGAAAAAGAAAGACAAGCATGGCTTCCTTACTAAGCAAGACTGTGTGGCCTCACAGGGAGGGCACAGGAGGCTGAAGACATCTACCAATGAGGGCACAGGAGGTGGTCCTGGTGGACAGAATAAAACACCAAAATGTTGCTCTCAGAACTCAATGGTCAACTTGGAGGAGACAGAGGAAGTACTGGGGAGGAGGCTGCCACCTTCTACTTCCTGCCTGCAGTGCACCCTCCTCTGCTGTTGTGAGACATGCATGTACATGTGCATGGTGTACACATGCATGTACACCACTCACCACAGTGAGGCTACAGGAGCACTGGGAAGAATGAGACACAGACAAAAAAGAGGCATTCCAGACCCTTTAGCAGTGAGCTTTCGATCAGCCTGCTGCAGCAGTGCATGCCACAGGTTCACTACCACTGATCTACGGTCTGAGGAAGGCACCCACACACTGGAACAAACTGGCCTGACGTGCAGAAAATATCTGGAGATAAGCTGTCTCTGGGAGAATGAGAAATAGTACCAGGCTAATAAACACTTTAGAAGGAGCAACAATCACTATAAATACTTTCTACATAGTGCCTGAAATCAAAGGCAATTTCTCTCAGCTTCTTCCTGGTAGGAAGCAGCAGCTCCTTGTGACCTCTTGGTCACTTAGACCAGAGAAAGGAAAAGCAAGTATGAGTTGGGTGTGCACAGGTCAGAGTATTTTCCTTTCTGAAAGACTAGGGTAGCTGGAGCAACGAAACCTCCCAAGAGGGAAGACAGAGACCTCAGTGTTGCAGTTTCTCAGCTGCCAGCGAGGAGAGAGGACTTCCTGCCCTGCTTTATGGATTTCTCCCAGATAATAACAGTAAGGTAAGAAAACAAGGGTCTGTGACACAAAAGGCTAGAACTGTGAAAGTGAGACAGGATTAGAGGTGTTATCACTGAATTGTGTCCCCCTTCCCGTTCCTATGTTGAAGCTTTCCCTAGTTCCTCAGAATGTAACTATATTTGGACACAGAGTCTATAAAGAGATAAAGTCAAAATGAGGCCATTAGGAGATGCCCTAATCCACTCTAACTGGTGGCCTTATAAGAAGAGGAAATTTGGACCCAAAATAGACCCCAGGGCACGTGTGAACAGAGAGGAAAGACCAGGGAAAGAGGCAACCAGGTGGTAGACATCTGCAAGCTAAGGAAAGAGCCTTTAGAGGCAACCAAACCTGCTGACACTTTGATCTTAGACTTCTAGGCCTCAAGAACTGGGAGAAAATAAATTCCTGTTGTTCAAGCCTCCAAGCCAGTGCTCTTCAGTCATGGGAGCCCTTCTAAACTAATAAAGAAGACAGTATTCAAGGGGAAAGTGATATGTGTGTTAACGGAAGCCAGACACAAATCCAAAGAAAGGTCTTGGCCATGGATGTGGTATCTCAAATATTTGGTGAAGACACTCAACTGACTGAAATAAACAACGATCATCTTGAAATCCCATAGTCTTAATATTTTTAGAGGTCTAATCTTTCTAATGGCATTAAATTTTTTACACATTATACCTCCACAAATTTTCTTCACCAAGCGATCTCAGCATGCATCATATCTTGACGCTAGCTCTAAAGATTCTACTTTCCCATCCCATTTTGAGGTGTTTGTAAACCCAGAGGATTTAATGGATCTTACAGAAGGGAGTCAAGTAGTGAGCCCCTGTTTGATTCCCTAATTCATAATGAAGCTAAAGAAGGAAAGAAAGAGTCAAAATGGAAACACAAATCTTCAGAATCATTTTGAGTCTTCAGGGACAATTGTTTTCCCAAATGCAAATCCACTCAGATCCCATTTGTCATTTGAGTGCTCAAGCAAAGAGCATGGAGATCCAGGAAACATCTGTAAAGCAGGAGAGCCCTGTAGCCAAAATTGGGACCCCCTTGTAACAAAGCCACAGCAATAGATCAACAAATAGTGTCAATTTACAAAATTAGAATATCTCAAATCTCTTAGAGGCCAAGCAGACACTGACACATATCCAAGAGCTGTGGCCAACCAGCTGGTCTTGCAGGGGTGTATGGGTGTTCCAGAGCCAAGGGAGAAATGGCAGGTCTAGTATTCGACTGTAGCCCAGCAAGGACATTCCGTCTCTGCTGAACACTTACCTTCCTTCCTTCCTCCCTCCAGGAGCTAAGCTGGGTGTGTAAACCCTTCCCAGCTTACTCTAAACCAGCAGCTCAGCCAAGCCACTGGGGTGGTAACCGGTTGAGCTGAAGGAGCCAACTCACCCCAGGTCATTGAGGTCAGTCAGCCACTGCCACCAGAAGATGCCGGAGGTGCAAAAGGCCAAATCCCCCAGCCCTCCCACACCTCTCTTCACTGCCCCAGCAGTAGGGACTCACGTCTGTGGTTCTCGTTTCTGTGGTTAGGTGGGGATCGCGTCTCCTGATCCTGGGCTTCATCCCCTTCCTCGCTGGCCAGGTGGGTGTGAGCATAATGGTAGCTTAGTCCTGGTCGGTTCTTGTAGCGCTTGCCACAGACTAGAGAAAAAAAAAAGAGCAGAAAAGGAGAAATGCTAATGTCAGCAACTTTGGCAGCCACTGTTTTCATTCCCCGGGGTTGCAGTGCCCAAGTCATCCACCCCAGAACCAGAATTTCCTTAAAACCTGTCTTCCATCCCTAATCCCCTTTCCCAGGAACCAACACTACCATAACAAGACGGCCCCTATATTGTTACCATGAAAGAAAACTGCAAAAGGAGAGTGTAGAGGTTAGAGCTGTGTGAGCACGCCACCATTCCCTGGCTGGGAGACCATGGGCAAGTCACTTCACTGCCCTGTGCCTCAGCTGTTTCAGGTACAAAATGGGAATAAGAATAGGGCGGGAAGGGCTGTTGTGATGAGTTAACCCCTACACAAAGCACTTAGGACAGTGACAGCACATACCACAGGTGACTTATCATGATTTTGAATTCCAAGAGCACCTAGAATCTATCTGGGCCATCATCCTAAGGCAAAGATGAGGCAAGAAAGGCCCAGTGGTGCTAAGTGATTTGCCTGGGACACACAGCCTCCTGGGTTCCTCTGCAGTGCTGCTCCGTCTAGGACCCATGTGCAGCAGAAATGTTTCACGTGGATGTTTTGATGTCTCACCCAGCGATTTTGTGCCAGAAAAACATATTCCATTTCTACCATGAAAACCATGAACCTGTGGTCATTGGTGGATCAAGAGCTTGTGACCTCAAAACCCAGGCCAGACTCTGTAAAGGGTATTCTCATAAACAGGGCACTTTGAATGAAACAGCTTGAGACAAAACAGCAGCCAAAATGAACCTGGATTCTCCAGGGGCTTCACAGTAACAAGGGTCCCTATTGTCTAATCTTGTCATTCCTTCTCCCCAGCAGATCAAGCCAGGCCTGCTGTAATAAAGCACTTGAGCATTGTATGTTCTAAGGGACTCTCCCTTCTTTAGCACTGACATGGATGGTATATATCCGTGAGCGTAAATACTACACAGGCAGAAAGAGCACAGATGTCAGTGTCAGACCCGGATTCAAATCCCAGTTCCAGCTGCCCAAGACTGTGTGACCTTGACTATATAGAAGAGCTGTTAACCAGTCGCCTTATGCAGCTGACTTCTCCGTTATGACTTCTCATCAGGTTTCTTCTCCTACTGTTCTCCTGGGCTGTTTTGTTTTGTTTTGTTTTGTTTTGTTTTTTAGGAAATAAGCATTGGCAAAAATAGATAACATCATCTCTTCTTTCCCATATTTAAAAACTATTTTATATTAGCTTAATTCATTTCAATCACTAGGGCAAATAATGAAAACCAAGCAATTGCTACTTTAACAAAGTCAAATTTAGTATTTCATTATTTAGAATGATGAATGTAGCAAATTATTAATCTTTATCAAATTTAAGTCGTCCCTTGTATTGCTGCTTTAGGGTTTTATTATAAGAGAATTTTATCAGCTGCCCTTTCAACATCTACTATACATGACTCTCCTTTAGTTTGTTGATATGGTGAATTATGTTGATTTCCTAATATTGAACCATTCTTGCATTCTTCGAATGTACTCCATTTGGTCAGAGTATATTATCCATTCGATATACCACTAACATTCAATTTACTAATATTGCGTCTGTTCTCAGACTTGACATGGATCTATAATTTTTGAACTATCGTTATCAGGTTTCAATTTTACGGTTATGTTAACTTTCAAAAATGGATTGGAGAGTTTTGCTGTGTGAAATTGAACAAGACATATAATTTTTCTATACCCTTTCTCTGTAAATGAGGATAATACTTACCTTGAAGAATGAGTAAAGGGATTATAAACAGTATTTGTAAAGCGCCTTACTCTGTATACAGCACATAAGAGATGTTCAATACAGGATAAGTGAGGGGTGTCAGTTTCATTTGTCACATTGTAGGTGCTGGACCCTCTGGAAGAGCAACTTTGATGCTTACTTCATACTATGGAATCTGGTAACTGAATGGACTTCCTTGATAAGGTAACATGAGAGTTTGAAACTGAAGTTGGTGATGTAGCAACAGTCAATCCAAAGCCTTCTGTCTCTCCCTTTATGTCTCTCCCCTCCCTCATAAATATTGCAAAACATAAAATAAAATGGTGCCAAGCATCTTAGTTCCATGTCACTCAGGAACCTGGACCCAAAGAGGCCCCTGAGGTTCACTCTGGGCCTGCTTGTGGCTTTCTCCATTTAACCTTTTAAATGCTTGGAGGTCAGTAAACAGCAAATAATGGAGTTGTTGAATACAAATGGATTTAGTCACCAATCACACCACTGATGAGGAATAAATGTCTATTAAAAGTAGTGGTCTTGTTAGTATTTACACAGGAGGCCCCAGCTGCCTCTACAGAAACTCTACAGCATTTCACTTGGGCCATTTGTTATGCCAGTTATTACTCTCTTCCTTAATCACTGAATTCCGAGATCTTACTGGTCACTGGATCTAACCATTTATCTAATGTTCCCCTAATTCTCTAAACCCATTGAGGAATAACTCCAGGGATGGGAAACTCAATACCCATCAGAGCAGGTACCTCTCCTTTGGGCCCCTTGAGTTAAGAGTTTTGTCTGTCCTGGAGGACCTCTCTTCAAGACAGTTTCATATTGATTCCATCCTGACATCAACAACTATCCCTCATCTGTTGCCAACTATAATACTACAACATGTTATTTGTTGAGTGACTGATGAATAACATAGAAACACCTGTGGGAAAGCCAGGCGATGAGAGCAGAGGTAGCTTATGGAATCCATTCCATCTATCCACATTCATCTCAAACTAATAGTTCTTAAAACCTACCAATCCAAACCCAAGGAAATGCCCCTTCTATCTCCTTCCCCAACACCGTGGAGAGTAATAATTTTTGAAGCAAATCCTTTCGCTAGAACTGAGATTTTCAAAATGTAGCCCCCAGACCAGCATCATCAATGTTACTGAGAAACTTAATATGGAAGCAAATTCTCTGGCTTCACCTCAGACTAACTCAGAAACTCTGGAGGTGGGACCCAGCCACTTTCACAGACCAGGTGACCCAGGTGATTCTGATGTACACTAAAGTTTGAAAGTCACCCTGCTGGAAGAGTAAGTCTATTTGGGCCTTATTCCACCCACCTTGTGGCCACCTGCCCTCCCAGTGAACGGGCACAGCAGCTTGAGGCAGTGGAGGTAACTCTGTGACTTGCGATTTGTCATTAGAAAACCAGACCCAGACCACACAGGGAGATCCTGAAAACCAGACTCCTTCATGACGAGCCTTCTGATGGAGCTTCATCTTTCACTACCTGTTTGTACCATGTCATATTTTATCACTAGTTTCTATTCAAAACACTTATTAAACACCTAATATGTGCTCATCTGTGTGGCCCAGAAGGAGAAAGATTAATGAGATCCCTTCCTCAAGAAGTTCACAGTCTAATGAGGACTTGCTCCTACACACAAAGGGAACCTGGAGATAGATGCGACACTGTGAGCAGATGTGACACAGAGGCGTATACAGGAGGGGCCAGCAGATGGCCTGAGCAAGGCACATGGCTTCACAGAAAAGGAGTCCTTGTGCTGTGTGTGCGAGATGGGCAACATTTCATCGTGGACAATGGTGGCAAGGGCATCCGGGCACCAGAGTAGGTCCACCCAGCACAGCACAGGGACAGGGAGAAGCTCACCAAAGCCAGAGCAGAGGAGGGGTGAGGTAGGTGGAGGGGGACTAACAGGAGAGATTGCTGGGCAGGACCTCATCCTCAAGATGAGGGATCTGGGGACGATTTTACCCAGAGGACCAAGTTAATGAGACTTACATGTTAGAATACTATTTAAGATTATAGGGCAGGTGCTCATGGATGTAATGGACCAGAGTCACAAGGGTGAATTTTGTGTTGTCTCCATAGCATAACAAACTAAAGGTGTTAGTGGGATACAAAATGCACAATACATATTGGGAAAGTCAAAGGGGAGGAATTATCTAAAAAGGGAAAGAAATGACCACTATTAATCTATTATCATGATTTGAAATTCAGATTGCATTCATAGTTCTGATTAGTTTCATTTTATTCTGATTTGTTTGATTTTATTATACTTGATGGCATGGACAGCTATTTTAAAGATAACAAAATATATAATTGCAGCCATCGAGGATGTCCAATTAGCTTGTTTAGAAACCCTGTATGGCTTTCATTGTTTGTTTTGATTGATTTTACTCTATTTTGTGTGGTTTGATTGTAATATGTCTGAAGGTGTAGGCAACTATTCTGAAGATAACAAATATTATGGTAGCCAATGCTGTTTTGCTAATATCTTGAAATTCTGTATTGCTTACATTATTCTGCTTTGTTAGTTTTGTTTTGTTATGTTTTGTTTTGTTTCTACTGTTTTAGTTTGTTGTATTTTGTTTGATTTTACTTATCCCTGATGGTATGGGCAGGTATACTGCAGATAACAAGAGGCATTATGGTAGCCTTATCGATTGCTTTTTACCCTGTTTAAAAGTCATGTACCAT
>RJWT010013566.1:0-21684 GCA_004365215.1 Cuniculus paca | reverse complement strand
CTATCTATCTATCTACCCATCTATCTATGTGATTTTTTTTTTCTTTTGCTATTTGGGGAATTAATTCCAGGGTCTGACTCATGCTAGACAAGTACTTTACATTGCGCTCCACCCTCAGACCCCAATGTAATGTTTAACTGGCCACATTTTTTTTATCAGGTTGCACCAGGTCCTCTTGAGTACATCATAAAAGAGAGAAAAAGTATGTCATGGCCCTAGAGCAAGACATGAAATATATATATTAACATGTTGTATATACCCAGACTATTTCCAATTTGCTCACTGATTGAGATAGAGAGATGTACACTGGACAATTTAATTGCTAAATAATGGAAAGCAGGGTTTGTGTTTAACTATGCAGGTAAAGATAGCATATCAGAAATTGTGACTTTGAATTTCATTATTACTTGGGTTAGTTCATAAAAAATGTACTGAAGTTGTCCATGATCAGTGTGTTTTGTTTTTATTTTTTATTTTTTTGTGCTGTACCTACCTATCACTCTTTTTTAATTTTAAAATAAAAAAAGAACAAAATGATGATATAAAATTTCAAAACAACATAATAGAAGGTTAACAATGCCTAATATATTACATATTGTTATCATCAAAGTAGTTGCTCAGATTACAAGATATAGGCGTGAAGAAATGATCAAACAATGAAAGCCTGGGCTGTCCTTTTTGATGAACTAACAGAGATTAGTAGTATAGTTATCTATCAAATATACATATAAAATCTTTGTTTTTAATGACTGAATAGATATATTAAGTGGGAACATATTAGTAATGATCAAACCTGCATATTTAGTCTTCCATAATGTTTCTAATCCTAGGAGCTATTTCAAGTATGTAGTATTTTTTACTTTTTGATGATGAGGGTATAAGAACTTTAACCTGACTTTAATTTGAACTATAGTGACACTTTGTTAGACAGTAAATTTTGATATTCTGCCAGTTACTAACAATATCCATTCCAACTATACATTCTGAGTTTAGTGAAAATAACATGTTTAATGATCTATGGCCTAACTCTTACCCATTGGGTCCATTTCAATATTCCCAACAGGTTTTTTCCTGTATAGTATTTCATATCTAGCATATTGATTTCACTAAGTGTAGATCAATACACAGTTGTGTGTTTCACTCTGGAATATTTTTATTATCAGTATTAGGTACTTGAGCCAATATAGTATATCCTGAATCCTGATTGGGTTTACTGTTATCAATGAATCTGAGTTATTTGAAACTTACAGTACTTCTCCCTTTGTCAGATATCCATACACATTTCAGTGACACATTCTCTTAGGAATTCTGGAGATAAAGATGTGGTGGGAGGGTCTTAGAATTCTGTTATGTACTCCTGAAGTCGCTTGGTCACTACAGATCATGTCGGGGTCACACTCTAGTCCCATAGGGAAAAAATCATGTGATGAAAGTGGGTCCTGTGAGAACTGATAGCAGCTGGGGAAGGCAGTGACTGAGGACAGCTGTCATGTAGAGATGGACTGGATGAGCTAAATCCCATCACCCATAACTTCAGTACCAAAGAGAAATCTGTATGCTCAAGTTTCTCAGTCTAAACTCTATTCAAATCCTCCTAGTCATTTCTTAAGCTTACTCCTTCTTTGGTGTTATTATTTTAGCACCGTATACTTGTTGGGATACAGCATAATTTGTTCCACTACTTTGAAACCTTTACAATTCTAAGGTTGATCCTCAGCTATTTCTACCTCGTGTCTATAAGAAAGAAGAGATTTCACAATTGCTGTGGAGAAAAATTGGCTCTCCACATAAGCTCCTAATTTTACAGTTTTCAATTACAGTAATATTTCAGGTTGTGAATATTTTCTGCTCATGAAGCATTGGGCAAAATTTTGCTTCGACTCATGAACTCCCTATCAGGTGATGAACATGACTGGCCACCTTTCTAGCGCAAACAGAAATATGGCCATTTTCCCACAATTGTGGAGCAAATTAAGTTCATGAACTGAGGTACCACTGCATTCTTTGTTTTTTAAATACTATATGCTCCCTAGGGTGGTAAGAAGTAACTAGGTGATTCCACTGTTACTTTATATTGAGGAACCCTAAGGCCTGAATCTCTATTTTGATGACTTACTAAAAGGTCTACAGGACTTGTACATAGTCATACTCATGACATGATTTATTATAAAATAGATATGAAGTAAAATAAGAAAAAGGAGAGGCACAATGTCTTAGTCACTTTTCTCTCTTTGTTGAGATAAAATACCCGAAACCCAAAGTTAAGGGGGAAACGTTTATTTTGTTCACAGTTTATAGAGGTTTCAGTTCATAATCAGCAGACTGCAAAGCAGGGTGGCCCATGGCAGGGGGCAACAGTTCATGGCAGTGGAAACAGCAAAAGTAAGTGAAGGAAGAGAAAAACAAAGCTCTATCCCTGCCGGGCCTGGTGGTGCACGCCTGTAATCTCAGCACTCCAGAGGCTGAGACAGGAGGATCGTTGTGAGTTCGAGACCAGCCTGAGCTACAAAGTGAGCTCAAGGCCAGCGTGAGTGGCATAGTGAGACCCTGTCTCAAAAAGACAAAGGTCAGGGATTTAGCTCAGCAGTGTAAGCACCTGCCTGGCAAGTGCAAGGTCATGAGTTCAATCCCTGGTGCTGGAAAAACAAAAAACAAAAACTCTATGCCTTATATTGTATCCAGTCCACCAGGTTTAGGGTGGTGCCAGTCCAATCAGTGGACTGATACAGCAATCACCACCCTTAATTCCAGCGCACTTAATCCCAGCATTGTATTACAAATCAATCACACACTAGATTCAGCAACCTACAAAAAAACTCTAGGGTCGCATGAGACTTTGGGAAGACATACAGACACTAACACAGTAAGTGAAGCACAGAGGAAATTAAGCACAAACTTTCAAGAGTATTTTGCCAATGTAATCACACATGAACCATTCAATTCTTCCAGTAATGAGTTGTGACAACACGTATAAAATGTCTACTAGGGAGCTCATTAAAGACTCCTAGGATTTTATTGGAGACTAGTTGTACAGGTATTTGCTGCCTAGTAGGTAGCAAAATTCAGACTGCCAAAGATAGCAAGTATGCAACCTACAACACATTATTTGTACAGAGAATTTAAACATAGGGAACCACTTTTAGTTCTGGAAATGATGAGAACCTTCACAAAATTCAAATTCCTTGACAGCAGGCAATGTTGCATGCAGGTCTTATTAAGATAGTAGTTCTAGGCCTGTTATATTTACTCTTTTCTGCACACCACAGTAACCAGTGCTATAGCTAGTCATTTTCCCAAGGTCTTCTTTGGTACTTTATCCCATTTTTCTCTGGTGATATTTTGAATAATTCTGATTTTGTATATGCCACAAATCATCTGTGTTTTGTTTTCCCCTGGAAAATAATTCATTTGCATATTCTTTAAATACATGATATACAAAACTCCAGAATTGTAACTTAAAATGTTTTATTTTTCAGGTTGCTTCTAGTAACAATTGCTGTGCCACTCAACAAATATGCCAAGACATAAATGAGGTAATTAAGATCAAGATGTCAAGTGGGACATATTTACAAAAGATATAATTTCAAATGTTAAAGCAGGAAAACAATAAAGGATTATGCAGAAACAAGGAATAGTAGCAGCAAAAATACTCCTCCCCAGGTTTGGAGAACCACAGGAGAGGTTTTCTGGACTCAGAATAAAAAGGTTATGCTGGACGAGCATTCTTAGGAAGAGCAACGATCTTGTGCTGTGGGATGCAATCATCTAAGAGTCACTTTGGAATTAAAACTAAGGCATGAATACACTGAGCTCATTCTCCTCTGTCCCAAATCTCCAGCAGTACTACTCATCTTGGTCTAATGCAATGATAAACCAGAACAGCTGGAGTCTCATTGATGTAATCAGCGTAGGTCAGTCTCTCTGGGTAGAGGACAATTTGTAAAAAGTTAAGAAGTTTGAACTTGAAGGGTAAATAGGATATATTTGGCAGTTTACAATATGTTTCCCATTTGCCAAGAATTTTACAACTTTTGATTCAAATATTTCCTGACATATCACCTCCAGAAAGAACAATTCTAAAAATAAGTTACATATAATGTATTTACTCTCTCTTCTTCCTATCTGCATAGTCAACTCTTGACACAACTTGGTTTCCCAGATTAAACCACAAACATTCCTTCTGTATTTTAATAATTGTACATTTAAAAATTCCTCCCTTTTCCTTTTTCCCATGTGTTTTAATTGTTCATAGTTCCTGAATGCTTTTAATATGTATTTGTATCACAGTCTCTAAAACACATCATATTTTTTAAAAGTTCCTAATTGGAAAGTTCTTATATTTTATTAAATTATTGAATGAAATATATAGCTCCATGTTCTATACATGCAAGTACAACATTCATGTTTTTTTTTTTTGATTGCTAAATTCTGGCCCAATAAAATGTTTAATAAAGAAAAAGGAACACAGTAGGCAAAGCTTCTAACCAATTCTGCTGCCTGAATCCTGATGAAGTAAACTTGCTATTTCAGCATTGTTGTCACTTGAAATATGAAGGGTTTGGGTGAAAAGACTTGTAGAATGTCTTCCAGATTTAAGAGTCTGCTTGTTGATTTAAGTACAAGTTGCTACTATCCTTTTCCCTGTTCCTCCATTGAATATATGAAGTACTCTCAAGAGGTTTTGGAATTTCTATGCCAGTTATTTTACAGATTTGAAGTGTTCTCCTTCTGCATCAGGTTACTCAAAATCAACCAATGTGTTAAAATTGTAAAGCAAATCTGTGCCGGTATTGACCTTGTGTCATAACTCTAGCACAATAATTTATTGGAGCACACCTGAGTGGCAAAACTGTTCACTTGTCTGGATCTTACTTTATCCATTTTTGCACAGTACTTCTAATTGCATCTAGGAGATGTATTAAATTTTTAGACTTCACACTTTCAATAAATGAATATCAACATAAAAAATTCATAAGTTCATAAGATGATTTTTGTCTTTTTTTAGCTACATGCAATTAGCTGCTGCTTCCAACTAAAATAAAAATGGGCAATTTTGTCTACTATTTTGTATATTTTTTTAAAGATTTCACCTGCTGGAGAATGGGTTAAGCCATTAATAGGGCAAAGCTCAGGTGTGGTTGTATGTGAGGAACAAAATTAAGAGTAGAAAAATAGGAAACTATCAGCATTCAAATTGAAGAGTGGAAAGGACCATGAAAGAAAGCACTACTCATCCATGATCCCTCTGCCAGAGAGAAGAATAAAAATTAAGAATGTGGAACATAATACTTAATATACGTAAGAATCATCACTGTTTTTCCCAATCATAAAAAATTAAAGTTGTTGATTTCTTACCTTTTCTATTCCTTAACACAGCAGAGCTACATGGATGCATGAAGGTACCACCTGTATCTGTGACAAGTGAGAGAATGTATATTTGATGAGAATATAAAAGTATATGATAATCTGAGGTTATCAACTGCCATTGAATTTAGTCTCTCAGACACTCTGTGAAAGCACTGTATTAATCTCAAAAGCAATTACCCTGTGAAGAAGCAGCTGTTTCACTTAACTGAACAGCAGTTACTCTGTAGTTTCTCACTTCACATCACACACTGAGCTAAATGCTAGAGGTGTAGCAGTTAACACACAAAATAAACCAAATTTTTAGAAAATAACCTGGGAATAAATAGGGGAACACAGGAGATTTTTAGAGTGGTAAATACGTGTTTATCTAAACCCATAGAATGCACAATACCAAGAGTGAGTCCTAGTTAATAGTAAGGTATCACTGCAGTCATCAATTGTGATAAGGGTCTCACTGTGGTAGAAGATGCTGCTTACAGGGAAGGCTATGCAAGAGTGAGAGTAAGAGTTATATGAGAAATCGCTCCACACTTTGCTCAATTTTTCTATTACAAATGCTCTAAAAATATTTCAAAAGTACATGGGGTCAGTTATCACAGTGCAGTGCTTCCAACTATTTAGTGAAAAATGTACTTTATAAATAACTGTGTTAGTCATTATGAAATATGGTAGAAGAATTTATCAAGAAAGACCCAACATGGCCTAGGATACAAGATCAGAATGTTCTGAAAAGAGACATTAAGGTTAGATGTGAAGAAGAAGTAAACATTCGCTTGATAGGGAACCAAGCCTCAGGACTCCGGGCTGAGAAAGTAGCAAGTTTAGATTCAAATAATGTGGCTGGAGGAGAGACTCAAGGGAAATGTCCTTGTGAAGATAAAGCTTTCAGCCTTGATACAAATTGTTTTAGTCAGGGGTCACGGGGAAAAAGATTACAATCAGGACACAGAATTTATAATATTATTTATGGTTACCCAGTTGTTAGACACAAGAAAGTGCAGGAAATCTGTCCACAACACCAAAGTCTGTTCTGGGAAGGCCCATAGGCCAGCAGTGGAAGCTAGAAAGTCTTTGCCAGCAGGATGCAGGATCTGTGCTAGTAGGTTGAGGGTTCTACAGTGGAGCCAAGAAGCAATGCTCAAGTAAGAACCAGGGCTCCCCGAAAAGTACCACAGTCATCCTCTGCGATGATGAAGTCCCGCACTCCTCCAACAGTGAGAACAGTCAAGTACATGCCAGGAAGCCAGCGTGACAACTTCTCCTGGAGTTTGAAGAGCAACCATCTTCCCCTCCAGAGCCAGGAAGTGATGCTCAACACAAAGACCAGAGCTCCCCAAAGTGAACCGCAGCCACTCTCACCGACAAGGTCCCAAGCTCCTCCGATAATAATGGCCGAAGTCATACTGGGGAGCCAGCCTGACAAGCTCCTCCAGGAGAACCAACAGCTCCAAACAACAGCACTTAGGAGAACCCACAATGCCCCTGCTCTTCCCCTCCACATCTCTTTTATGCTGGCAACCTTCCTCAGGTGGATTGTCTAAATGTAGCACTATGCCTATTTAATTCAGCTGGTGCCAAGTTGACCACCAGTTCTTAATCCATAACACAAATTTAGCTTTAATTTGATAAAAATATGATTAAAATATTTTAATGAGAAATACCATAAATGTAGTTACACTTAAAAAAAAAAAAGTCTGGGGAGGCTGCTCTGGGTCTGGCTTGAGTTGAGGGCGTGATCAGCGAGTTCCACCTGGCCGTGCAGCTTGGGACTTTGCAGGGAGACTGGTGGGAGTTTGTGTTCATCCCCCATTGGCCACGGATGTGTGGAGCATCCCTGGGGTCCTGCCTGCGCCCCACCTGTTCACGGGGAGCAGCATGGCGGCGGCTGCTCTGGGCCCGGCTTGAGTTGGAGGTAAGCGCAGCGGACTCCACCTAGCTGTGCAGCTTGGGACTGGGCAACCAGACCCAGAGAAATCTGTGCCCATCCCCCATCAGCCACAGATGTTCAGGGCGTCCCTGGGGTCCTCCCTGCACCCTGCCTATTTGCCCAGGCTGGCCCAGCAGCAGCTGCTCTGGGCCTGGCTTGAGTTGAGTGTGCGACCAGTGAGTTCCACCTGGCCGTGAGGCTTGGGACTTTGCCAAGACACTGGTAGGAGTTTGTGTCCATCCCCTATTGGCCACGGATGTTCAGGGCAACCCTGGGGTCTTGCCTGCACCACACCCATTCACCAGGAGCAGCGTGGCGGTGGCTGCTCTGGGCCCGGCTTGGGTTGGGGGCGAGTGCAGCAAACTCCACCTAGCTGTGCACCTTGGGACCGGGCAATCAGAGCCATAGAAATCTGCACCCAGCCCCCATTGACCATGAACATTCAGGGTGTCCCTGGGGTCCTGCCTGTGCCCCGCCCGTTCACCTGGAGCAGCACAGTGGTGGCTGCTCTGGGCCCAGCATGGGTTGGGGGCACTGCCAGTGAATTCCACCTAGCCATTCAGCTTGGAACTTCACCAGGAGCCTGGGGACAGTTTGTGTCTGTCGACCATTGGCCTAGGACATTTGGGAAGTCTCTGGGGTCCTGCTGGGCCTCACCCATTCACCCAGAGTGGCCTGGCAGCTGCTTCTCTGGGCCTGGCTTAGTTGGGGGGTGCACAGCGAATTCCACCTGGCTGTGCAGCTTGGGACCTTGCCAACAGACAGGTAGGAGTTTGTGCCCCTCCCTCATTGGCCTGGGAAGTTGGGAGCTTCCCTGGCATCCTGCCTGGGCTCCGCCCAGACACTGCCCAGCAACAGAACAGCCACAGTGGTAGTCTTGGCTGGAGCTGAAGGTGTGCATTGTGAGTTTCACCTAGCCTTGGCACCTCAGCTGTGCATGTTGGATTCACTTTCCACAGTGGAATGCAGGAAAATGACAAAATGAAAGACCAAAATGCAATCTTGCACCTCCAGGACTTCCCAAACAAGCCAAAGAGACACAGACACAGAAGAAAATATGAGCCACACACCTGAAACTTCTCAAATGATCGCAACTGAAGTAAAGACACAACTCTATGAAACTTTAAAGGAACTGAGGTTAGAAATGATTTCCCAGGTAAAACAAGAGATGATAAATGTAATGAAAGAAATGCTAAGCACATCTAAAGAAGATATAGTGGGAAAAATAGAGGAATGCCACAAAATGATGGAACCTTGAATGAAGAATACAAGAAAAAATTAGAATGAATGAAACAGATTCAAAGAGATATCCAGGAAATCAAGAATGCCATCAAAAGCTGGCAAAGCCACCTCAATGAATGTGAAAATAGAATTTCAGACCTTGAAGACATGATGGCAGCTAGTGAGGATGAAAGCAAACATCTTTTAAAAATAACAAGGAATCAGGAAATAGCAATTCAGCAGTTGCAAGATGATGCAAAGAAAAACAATATAAGACTCATAGGTGTAAAGGAAAAAGAAGGAGAAAACACAAATGATATAAAATCACTATTTAAAGAAGTCATAGCTCAAAATTTCTCAAACATGGGAAAGGAAACTGACATACAGATAAGTGAATCATAGAGAACTCCAAATAGCCATAACCAAAATAAATCAAAACCCAGACATATAATTATCAGCATTCCAGAAATTGAACATAAGAACACAATATTAAAAGCTGTGAGAGAAAAGAAACAAATCACCTATAAAGGAAAGCCCATCAGAATTACAGCAGACTTCTCAACACAAACAATGAAGTCAAGAAGAGCATGGTGTGAAGTATTTCAAGTCCTAAAGGAAAACAACTTCCAACCCAGACTGATGGATCCTGCAAAACTATCCTTCAAAATGGATGGAGAAATAAGATACTTCGATGACAAAGAGCAGCTGAAGAACTTCATGACCATCACATCAACCCTGCAAAGAATACTGAAAGATACTCTAGATAGACTTGAAAATAGCTACGATGTCAAAAATATCACCAGAAAAGAACACCAAGCAGGGCATACAATTAAGTAGAGGGAAAAGGTAAAGAAACCACTGCAGAAAGATAACATGAATAAAACAAGCCAGTATATATCAGTTATAATGTAAATGGCCTCAATTCACCAATCAAAAGGAACAGACTGGCAGAATGGATCAAGAAACAACATCCAACCATATGCTGTCTACAAGAAACCCATCTAAGCCAAAAGGAAATTCATAGACTGAAAGTCAAAGGATGGAAAACAATACTCCATGCAACAGGAACCCAGAAAAAAGCAGGGGTAGCTATTCTGTTCGCAGATGATGTGAACTTCAAACAAATAATTGTCAAAAGAGATAAAGAAGGTCACTACACACTGGTTAGGGGAAAACTCCAAGAAGAAGAAATAACAATCTTAAATATATATGCACCAAATATGGGAGCACCCAACTATATAAAACAAATATTAATAGAAATGAAAAATCAAATAAGCAATACCACAATTATAACAGGAGACTTTAATATACCCTTGACTCAAAGAGACAGATCAACTAGATAGAAAATCAGCAAAGAAATAACAGAACTGAATCAAACCTGTGAACAAATGGACCTGGTAGACGTCTACAGTGTTTTCTACCCAAAAACATCAGAGTATACATTCTTCTCAGCTTCACATGGTACATTCTCTAGAATAGACCATATATTGACCTATAGAACATGCTTAAATAAATGTAAAGGAATTGAAATTATCCCATGCATACTATCTGATCACAGTGCCATCAAACTGGAAATGAATAACAAAAGAAACTGAAAAAACCCCATAAACACATGGAAACTAAATAGCACACTCCTGAACAATTAGTGGGTCACAGAGAAAATTAAAGAAGAAATTAAACAATATCTACAAGCAAATGAAAATACAAATACAACTTACCAGAATCTGTGGGATGCAATGAAAGCAGTCCTCAGAGGGAAATTTATTGCGGTGAATTCCCACATCCAGAAAATGGAATGAACACAAATAAACAATCTGATGTTACACCTGAAACATCTAGAAAAAGAAGAACAAGCCCAACCCAAAGCCAAAAGAAGGGAGGAAATTGTAAAGATCAGAGCAGAAATTAATGCAATTGAGACTAAGAAGACAATACAAAGAATCAACGAATCGAAGAGCTGGTTCTTTGAAAGAATAAATAAAGTTGATAAGCCACTAGCCAATCTTATTAAAAAAAGGAAAGAGAAAACTCAAATCCATGCAATAAGGAAAGAAAAGGGTGAAATCACTACAGGCCCTGTGGAAATACAGAAGATCATCAATACGTATTTCGAAAATCTTTACTCTCATAGGTTCGATAACACCGAAGAAATGGACAGATTTCTAGAAACATATCAATTACCATAACTGGATCAAGAAGATGTAAAACTACTGAATAATCCAATTTCAGTTAATGAAATCGAAAATGTAATTAGAACCTTACCAACCAAGAAAAGTCCAGGTCCTGATAGAGTCACAGCTGAGTTCTAGAAGAAATTCAAGGAAGACTTAATGCCAACACTCCTCAAACTCTTCAATGAAATCAAAAGGGAAGGAAGTCTCCCTAAATCATTCCTGGAAACAAGTATTACCCTAATGCAAAAACCAGAGAAAGACCCAACCAAAAAAGAGAACTACAGGGCAATCTCCCTAATGAACATAGATGCAAAAATCCTCAATAAAATACTGGCAAACAGAATGCAGCAAGTCGTCAAGATTATACACCATGACCAAGTGGGATTCATCCCAGGAATGCAACGATGATTCAACATACGCAAATCAATAAGTGTAATACACCATATCAATAGAGCTAAAGATAAGAACCACATGGTCATTTCAATAGATGCAGAAAAAGCTTTTGATAAAGTCCAACACTCATTCATGATAACCCTACAGAAAATTGGAATAGATGGCCTTTACCTCAATCTGATAAAAGCCATCTATGACAAACCAACAGCCAGTATCCCATCAAATGGTCAAAAACTGAAAGCTTTCACTCTAAAATTGGGAGCAAGACAAGGATGTACACTATCACCGCTCCTATTCAATATAGTGTTGTAAACATTAGCCAGAGTAATTAGACAAGAGAAAGAACAAAAAGAAATAAGAAGAGGAAAGGAAGAAGTTAAATTATCACTATTTGCAGATGACATGATACTCTGCATAGAAGACCCACAAAACTCCATAGAAAGACTTCTGGATGTCATAACCAAATTCAGTAATGTAGCTGAATACAAAGTCAATACTCAGAAATCAATAGCATTCCTGTACACAAACAACAAATGCACTGAGAGAGAAATAAGGGAAACCACACCCTTTACAATAGCATCCAAAAAAATGAAATACTTAGGAATCAACCTAACAAACGCAGCAAAAGATCTATTCAATGAAAATCACAGTACCCTGAAAAAAGAAATCAAAGAGGATCTCAGAAAATGGAGAGACATTCCATGCTCATGGATAGGAAGAGCAAACATTGTGAAAATGGCCATTCTCCCAAAATTATTATACAGTTTTAATGCAATTTCCATCCAAATACCATTAGCATACCTCACAGATCTAGAGAAAACATTCTTAAAATTCATCTAGAACCAGAAGAGACCTAGAATAGCAAAGGCACTTCTGGGCAGCAAGGGCAGGACAGGAGGCATCACAATCTCAGACTTGAAAGTATACTACAAAGCTAATGTAATCAAATCAGTATGGTACTGGAATCAAAACAGACCTGAGGATCAATGGAATAGACTAGAAGATACAACCCCAAGTACAAACACACTCAGCCACCTTATCTTTGACAAAGGGGCCAAACATGTTCACTGGAAGAAAGATAGCCTCTTTAATAAATGGTGCTGGAAAAACTGGCTTTCCATATACCAAAAACTAAAACTAGACCCAAGCCTATCATCATACACTAAACTAAAGTCAAAATGGATTAAAGATCTAAATATTAAAACAGAAACAATAAATCTGCTGGAAAACAAAGTAGGTAGAAATCTTGAAGACTTAGGGGTAGGTGGAGAATTCATGAACAAATGTCAAACTGCACGGGAAACACTACCCAGAATCAACAATTGGGATCTTGTCTTGTTAAAAAGTTTTTGCAGTCAAAAGAAATCTCCAACAGAGTGAAAAGAAAACCCACAAATTGGGAAAATATTTCAGTCAACTGCCCTTCAGACAAAGGTCTTCTATCTAGAACATACAAAGAATTAAAAAATATGAGGCCATCGAAATTCAAAGACCCAATCCAGAAATGGGCATCTGAGATGAAAACACACTTCTCAGCTGAACAAATATGAGTGGCAAATAAATACATGAAAAAATGTTCAGCATCATTGGTCATTAGAGAAATGCAAATTAAAAGAACTCTGAGATTTCATCTCACTCCAGAAAGAATGGCCAGGATCAAGAAAACCACCAGCAATAAATGCTGGAGAGGCTGTGGGGAAAAGGGAATGCTTCTCCACTGTTGGTAGGAGTGCAGACTGGTGCAACCACTGTGGAGGTCAGTCTGGAGGTTTCTCAAAAAGCTACGATTGGAAGTCCCATTTGACCCAGCTATTCTGCTTCTGGACATATTCCCAGAAGAAGTGAAATCATCTTACCACAGTGATGTATGTGCACCCATTTTTATAGCAGCACAATTTGTAATAGCCAAATCTTGGAAACAACCCAAATGCCCATCAATTGAGGAATGGATAAAAAAAAAAGCTGTGGTACTTTTATACAATGGAGTACTATTCAGCAATAAAAATGATCACATTGAGGCTTTTAGAGGTAAATGGATGCAACTTGAGACCATACTCATAAGTGAAGTAAACTAAACACACACGTGTAAACACTGCATCGTCTCCCTAGTGTAAGAAACTTAAAGACTCAATAAAATACAAAATTCCTGATAAATATGGAGAAAAGGTTCTGAAGTCCAATGGTGCTTTTATTCTTTGATTTGATTGGTTTAAGTCCCTTTCCTACTATTTGATTGCAATATGTGAGAAGATAGGAACAGCTCTTTTGAAAAATGGGACATTATGGTAGCCATTGCTGGTTTCTTGTTGTCCAGCTTGAAGGCCTATAATGATCTTTTGTTTTATCTGGTTTTATATTACTTTGTTTTGTTTGAATTTATTATCTGTAAATGTATGAACAACCATTTTGAAGAAAGCAAGAGACACTAGGGTAGCCATTGTTAATCTCCTGTTTTATGTTTTGAAAACCTGTATCGCTTGCAGTGTTCTGTTCTGAAATGCTACATTATGTTTGACTCTATTCTGGTTTGTTTTGTTGTATTCTCTTTAAAATAAAAAAAAAATTTAAAAAGTCTGGCTTCTCAGTAAAAAATTCTTGTAAGAAGCTAAGTTTAGAAATTTTGATACCTTGGTCAGAAGCTGATACCACAGTGTTGGGTGAGATTTGTCAATAGTCCGGATTGAGTATATCGTAGTAGGTATGGAATTAAGAGGATGCTTTCAATAAACATCTAGAAGGTAAATTTAGCAGTGTGCGTGGATGTATTGGCTACTGGCAGATGAAGAAAAAGAGAAGACAAAAATAACAAGAACTTTAACTTCAGCTTCTAGGTAGATGAAAATGCAATCAAAGTAAAAATAGTAAAGATTAAAAATGTTGAGTAGATATGGATGAAGATGACCTGAGGTTTAGATCTATATCATTGAGATAGTTGTGTGATACTGCAGAGTGTAACGTATGTGTTAAAAGAGGTAAATATAAGAGTCATCAATATTTAGATATAAATAAGACCTTGTAAATGGGTGAGATCTAAGTCTGTAATGCACCGTTTTAAGTGATTTAAAATTTAAATGATTTTAAATTGTTTAAAAGCATAAATTCTGACATAAGAATGACTATTTTCATTGGTCTTGACCCCAGTTGAATTATCATGAATAAGTTTATTAACTATTCTTTGCTTTAGTAGCCCCATGTTTAAGTGGTGATAATAATAGTTTATTGAGATATTGATAAAATTTTATTATTTAAAATATATTAAGTATATAAACTGGTTCCTGATAAATTAAAATGTTCAATAAATGTTAGATTATCATTGTTTTAGGTGGGCAACATTGAATGAAGAAACATTCAAAATAGAGTCATAAAAATTCAATATTTATAAGCACTTGAGGGGAAAAATAAGAAGCCAAAGACAGTGAAGAAAACCTTGAAAGCATCATGTGAGCCTGTCACAGTGTGTGACTATGGTGACATACAGACAGAAAAATTACTCAGAGACAAGATTTTAGTTCAGTCACTGAGAGGCCCAGAGAGGCTTCATTTTTTTCTTTTAGCATAAGAGAATTTTAGGGAAACAGCAACAAACTGAGACCTCTATGGCTGTTCGTTGGTAACTCAAGGATGTGAGAACAAAAGTGTAGAAGAAAATCACCTGTAATACTTGTGTATGAATTTTGGCCAGGGGACCTAGAAGGAATGAGTCAGTTTGTTAAGTGACACATGTCCTCCTAGTTTAAGCAATGTTATACAGGGCAGAGGGGACACAATGGCCAAAGCAAACATCCCTGAGAGTGACTTATGGTTGATTCTGCTGATTGTTGTGCAGATCTGCTCTAAATTTAACCATGCACTCCAGAAGCCTTACACCCCTTCCTTATCACATGCACTTCTGTCACTCCTCTGGCCAGAGTCTCCCTTCTGAGCTAACCGAGGAAAGCTGGTAAGGACACACTGGAAATGGCTTGAAGATCAGGCTGCATGAGAACTTATGGCATCCATGAGACTTAAAAGCATGAGGGAATTTGCTTTGCCCCATGGACATGGAAGTGAAACAATGAAAGCAAAAAGTCTTGGTTATTTTTGAGTAATTAATTAGTGACAACAAAATGGAAAGTACATAAAACTCTTTTGAGAAGTTATCTGTGAAAAGTAGATTGCTGAAATGAAAGTGACATAAGTCATAAGTTTATGTACAAAGCATGTTCTAAAAAGTATTCGATGGGAAAGAAAGAAGGCAGGAAAAAGGGGGAAGTCATGGGAGGATAGTCAAAAGTCAAAGGTTTTGAAAAAAGAAAAATTAGACCATGCTGAAGGACCAGAAGAATAATGGGGGGAACTCAGGTCAGGTTTTAACTAGAAATAAATATAATTTTTGTATCATATCAGAACAGAGAAAAAAAGTTAATATTTTAATGTATTTAAATAGATCTGGTTGTGAAGAGGGAATTTTCTCCATTTTCCTTTTATTGCTGAAATAGGAAACAGCAATATATCTGAGACTTGCAGTTTGAGAATAATGATGAAAAAATTGTGCAGTATATGCAGAGAATGGAAGTGAGGAGCAGTGAGAGACGTTTTATTGATTATGAAGCAATATTCCATGCATTTCTGAAATAAATGACTGAATTCATCTGTTGCCAGTATGTCCTAATGTGTAGGATTCTCTGGGCTCCCATCTTAATCATTTACGCACAGATATGGTTGAAGTGAAAGGATATATTTGAAATACAGCCAGCCACCATAAATATTTTTCTGGTGGGTATTAAAATAATATAGGAGCTTAGGGAATTTATGTTTAGGCACTTATTCATGGACTCCAAATTACATAAGAAGGGATAAAACACGAGGAAGGTTTTGACAGTAAGAAGAGAAAACACAGTTGACAGGTTGGCATTCTCATCAGCTCCAACGATGGCTATAAAAGATGTGGGAAGTGGGCAATCGTGAAGCACAGTATGTTGTATTAAGACTGTGGGATTTCAAGGCTGTAGAATGGGAAAGGACTGATAGATTTGAGGGATAGAAAGATATTGGGTGTAGCATGGGGTCAGGGCTTTGTTAAAAGAGGTTTTCTTCATTAGTTCAGCTCCCATGGATTTCAGCTTGGATCACCTACTTGTCTGCTATTTTTGTGCAGTTCAAAAACTGTACAACCTCACACAACAATCACTCTTGTGGTGTGGCTAGTGGCACTGGCTTGGGGAAGACTGTTGTAATTGAAAGGAACAGAAAAAGTTATAGAATTTATCCAAAGTCATATTGAATTCATCATTTTCTAGCCCAGAATGAAGGTAAGACTTGAAAGTAAAACAAAAACTGTAATGCAGATACCTGAGCTTCAGTGAATAAAGCTAAGTGACTTAAGTGTTTATCTGCAGCGCAGAGACAGAAATGAGCAGAAATGGCTTTTTCTGATAATGAAAGACTTGGATTTACTGAGAAAAACACCAACCTACCCACACAGAGATAAGTTGGTGTTACTTGATTTTTATTTAGTGAACATTTGCATAAGTGTGTTTTTCAAAGTGTCTAAGCACTTGAAAAATACTGACATATTTAATCTCAGAACAACTTGTGAGGACTATGGTCCTACTTGCTTACCAGATGAAGCCATAGACGTCCACAAAGTTATGGAAATGATCCAAAATCATAGAATTAGTAAATGTTGAAACTGAGATTCAACCTAGTTAGAGAGAAAGCTGAGTGGAGAAATGTAGGAGTAGACTGAGAGTGAGACTGGGTCATAGTAGTTATGGAAGTTACATGACAACTCAGTAGAATGTATGGCTAGTATAAACACTGAATGACTGGAAGCACAGTGAGAGACACAGCGCAAATAGAGAGCTTGAAGGGAAATCCGAAGTGACCTGTTGAACTGAAGAGTGCTGCTCAGTGCAAAGAGCATCTGTTTAATATCACTGGAATTAGTCTGTTAGGTCCCTGAGGCTGAAATAAGGAACCTAGCTCAACTTTTTGAAATAAGTTTGTAGGTTCACTGACTTCCATCACAGAAAAAGGACTTTCAGGATGTGTCAGTAAAATAGAGAAGGGTTTATTTAAGAATGCACTCAACAATGAAGTGAGGGTACTTAGAGAAAGGAGACACATTACAAACTGGAGTGGGGTACATTTGAAGTGCATTTTCAAGATGATATAAATGTGTATGCTCACTGTCAGGTTACAATACCAGCCACCCACCTGTGTTTGAAGTTGGGATATGCTGTCCTCCAGTATTGCTGCTTCCTTAGGCGAGGAGGGAGCACAATTTACAGATGAAAAGAGTAGGTCGAATGCCTGGATTTGTAGGCTTGTTGTAAAAGAACATTTAAAAAAATTTTTTTGAGTAAGTTTCCTGGAAGGGAAAAAGGCTTGCTTTGAAGCTGCAATTTTTCATAAAAGTGCAATTTTAAATCATCATTTCCTCGTCTTAGTATTTCTTGTATCCTACCTCACTTATCAGTGTGAGACTCTGGGTTCAATTCTTGGCACCACCATCCAAAAATAGAAAGGAAATGGAAGGTTGTATTCAGATGAGAAATCTTACAGTAGGAGTAAAAGTCTAAAGGCATGAAGATGGCTGTAGGCTAAATCCCTACACATCTTATTAAGTCATTTGGTAGAAATTGACACTGGTTTGTGCGATGACCTTAAACACAGTTTGGGAGTGCTGTGTTTGGTTAGGGCCTTCCCCACCCCATTGCCACAAGGGACTGAAACAAACAGTTCTTGTTCATGAACAAGAATGGCAGCCTTGTAGTCTAGTCTGGCAAGAGCGGAGCCTGCTAAGATGTCGGTTAGGGTTAAATACGTCATTAGCCATTCTTACAGCAAAGGGCGCTTTCTCATGGTGTCTTTCACTATCCTCCAGTGTAGCATGTCTGTGCTAGTGGTCATGTTCTCATTCAAGTGGGTCTCAATGGTCCATTATTTTTATCACACAAAAAATGATTAAACTTGATTGCTTTCTAGTTCTCCAATTTCTGTATGTTTGGTTGAATAGACTGATGAACACTTACTCAATGAAGTTCTGTAAGAATCTCTTATTAGACCTGAGCCTCAGGCTGTCTTTGTGACTAGTCACGTACAAGAGATCAGTAGTGTTACTGTAGGTTCGCTGTGTCAGGCCAATACTTTGTTAAATTTTAAGTATTTCAAAAAGAAGGAGCTAGATTTCCCACTGTTGATCTCATACCTTGGTTTTTTTTTTTTTTTTTTTAAGTAAAGTAGTGGAAGTTACTAAGGAAACAGAAAGATCAAGAGTGAATTCTTTTACAAAAGAAAAAGAAATAACGTAAATCTTAGAAGTCACAAAATAAAAGGCCTTGGAAGTTATAGTTAGAACAATGCATAGCAGTCAAGAAACATCAGTCCCTTGTTTTTGCTGCGGCAGACTTCAAAGAGTAACCCTGGTACTCTTTTATGGTGAACATATATCTGATCCCCAAAACTTAAAAACAGTGATTCAAACTGCTTCAGAAAATTAGAATGTAGAGATGACATTGATTATGACATTACTTTGCCTCTGTGCATGATGTATCATCTCTTCTAAGAGAAAAGGAAACTGAGAAAAGACAAAGGGACTAAGTGACCAATACAAGTCCCTTCCCGAAGGAGAAAAGAGTGGACCTTGGATTTACCAGCTGCCTAATCTTGTGATCTAGAGGCAATCACTGTATCACTTACTGCAGTAGTCTATTTAGTTTGAAGAAGGATAGATGTCTTTGTCACACGTCAATTTTCCTAATGAAAGATAAAAATAGTGTCTCTTACAGATGAATTCTTCTTTTTTTCTAGTTAATTCACTGAACCAGGCCTGCCTACAGACATGCTGGGCCAGGATTACACAGTACAATGTTCACTTAACAGACAGGATGTGAGTCTCAGTGGTGTATCCACCACTTGATTTGAAGAGGGAGTATTTTAGTTTTCCTACACCAATACTTACTGGAATTTTGACAGGTAATCAAAAGCCTGATCTGTCAGGGGCAAGTGGGAAGGATGTACAATTTTTTGATGAGAAAAAGAAAACTAGAAAAAAAAGAATATGGCAATAAAAAAAATCATGGCAATTTTAGCTTTTGCTTCATTGTTCTGCAGTGCCCAGGTTCTGCCTTTACCAGAGCCCCCATGTTTTTTCCTATGAGCACATGCATGGCACACGCATGTTTTAGGACTGGGATTGTGGATCTCACAATTTAAAGTGCATTGATTTTATTTCAGAATAATATAAAATTGGAATTGAAAAATTCATTTATCATTCATTTATTTTAGAACAATGTAAAACCTAAAGCCTGGTTCACTTTTATTGAGTGTCAGGTGTATAGAGAAACTTTTTTCCCTCTCTCCCTACTTTTGCCACTCTCAAATTATATATACAATTAACTCTACAGATATGAGTCTGTCTTTTCCTCCTCTAGCATCTTCCTTGCCAACTCTCCATTTTCTAACATCTAATTTGTTTTGACTAATGCAAAAATTATCTCTCGTGTCTTGCAAATAATCTAGAGGCAATACATCATGCAAGACCTATAATTGGACCTCCACGGATTTTCTTGCAAGATAGTTTTCTTATGTTTCTCTTCTAAGTATGTCGTTGTGTATATTATGATTTCAATCCATCCCAAATCCACTGGGAACTGAGGGTGGTGGGGATAAATGCTACTTCCTTTTTTTTGGTGGAACTTGAGTTGGAACCCACATCCTTCCTACTAACCTAAACACCAATAGGTTTTTTTTTTTTTTTTTTTTTGGCAGGGTCTCACTAAGTCACTAAATTGCTCAAGCTAGCCTGGAACTTGTGATCTTTCTGTCTCAGCCTTCCAGGATGCTGGTATTACAGGCATGCACTGTCACTACTGGCTGCAAATATTACTTTCTTTCCAAAAAAATTTCACCAGCCTTTGGTTATCTCTGAATCGTGACTATCTAAAAATAATTGAAATGCTTATTCTTAGTTAATTGAAAGTAAATTAATTAAAAACTCAACTATCCTCCTTTGTAAGTATTGAAATTTAAAATTTTTTGTACACATTGAGGAACTTAATTACTGTTAATGAAGATTGAGCTTATAAACAGAGGTTAAGTGTCAATTGGTGTGATCTAATTAATAGCTAACATTCTCTGTGTAAGCACCTCATATCTCTCAAATGCTCATGATCTTTCCGGTGGTTTTCTTTTTTTCTTTTCTTTTCTTTTCTTTTCTTTTCTTTTCTTTTCTTTTCTTTTCTTTTCTTTTCTTTTCTTTCTTCCTTCTCTTCTCTTCTCTTCTCTTCTCTTCTCTTTTCTTTTCTTTTCTTTTCTTCTTTTTTATTCCCCACAAAATGCGAAATGTTGGTAGAGGTCAAAATACAAGGAAAATGACCCCTGGTACTACAGCATAGAGTGACCTTTTAAAACTTCCCATTAAAATTTCTTTAACTTTCTCTAGTTGTTACGAAAACTGCCCATGCTTTATGTAAATTTCAAATTTCTGTCAAAATTCTATTATTCCTCAACAGATATCCAATTGATTTGCTCAATAACTTTTTTGACCTTTAGTCTACAAGCATTTCACAGGGCTACTACATCTCTTGGGTTCTGTGCAAAGTGATTGTCTAGTCTTAGAAATTCATGTCACTGAACCAAGTGAGGCCACTCAGAATTCATTGTAGGAAAAAGTAGAAGTGGAATGTGGAGTATTGATATCAGAATTTGTCATAGCTAGAAACTGTAAGCAGTCTTACAAGTACAAAATGAACAAATATCATGTAGTATTTTCACATTATAGAAAAGTATGCAACAATAAAATGAAAGAATACAGTTATATGTAACATGATGAGTCTTAGCATAAAGTTAAATGAAAAAAATCACATGTCAACTTCTTTTTATATGCTCTTGAAAAATTGCATATAAAACTACATGCTTTGAGGTAGGGAAAAGAAATTGAGGAATGATGAATCATAAATACTTGGATAGGAATAATTTTTGAGGAAGAAGGGAAAGGTTGCAATTACCAGCAGTTATATGGAAAGACTCAGATGCCCATAGTAGTGTACACACAGATCTTTAGTTTATAATATTTTATTAAGCTGTGAATATTGTTTTTTAAATATAGGTGGGCATTGATTTTTTTTGCAAGAGACTAAATTTATTCAACATGCTTTTTCATATGGAAATCATATATGATATATGACTTTGGTCATATATCATATATGACTTTGGTTCATAAAATATTACTGTAAGTAGAGTTGTAAAAAGATTTATATTTTTTAGACTATTTTTTTTTTAATTTTGAAGATGTTCATTGTATCAGGAAAAAAAAAACTGATAGAAACCTAACACCAACAATGACTGAATGGTTGGATAAATTATGGTAATTGATTTATGGCAAATTATGTTGTCAATACAATAATTATAATTACATAGCAACTTGAAAGTGGATGATGAATTTAATATGAAATAGAGTCTACTCGAGAACCTGCACTTTATTCTATGTATGAAGTCTTAAAATTCTGCCTAGTAAATCTCTTCATGCCTCTTACTGCTGTGTCTTTAAATTTCCTTTCCTATGACAGAATTCAGTGACTCTAATCTTAAAGCTACCCTGAGGATGTGGTGAGTTGA
>RJWT010013565.1:0-21685 GCA_004365215.1 Cuniculus paca | reverse complement strand
TAGTTAATCACAAGATGAGGAGTGGAAGGAAGATTTAGGCAGAGACACAGCGGTGTGTTTTAGATAGCCACATCAAGAAGGGAGGGCAGGCACAATAGGCTCAGTGTTCAGGGTCATGGCCCCTGACCCCAAGAGCCCTTGGGAGAGGAGAGGAGCGTGCATTCTTTGCTTCATCTTTTCTATACTGAGCTGCTGGAATGAGCTTTCTCTTTAGTGGTGTAGAGCTGTATCTAAAATGAAGTAAAGTTGGTCTTTAGTGAAGTTAGGCTCAGGAAGGCTAACCTGTCTTAATTTGGAAAGGCAGCTTTGCCCTGTGTGGGGCAAACATGACCATGGAAGATAAATAATCTCAGGGTATCAGAGAGAGGACAGAAACAACAAGGGGCAACATAGCTAAGTCTAGCGTGAGACACTGACCTTCGGGGATTTCCCCACATGGGCGTTCTTCCAACCTCCAAACTCCATCTTCCCAGCTTCTGTCCACCTCCAGTAAGTTGCCTCTGAAGTCCAGCTTTCCTACGTGCCTCCCAGGCCCAAGCAAAGGAACTCCTTAATACTCAACATGTGATGGATTCCTTTGGATTTCTCTTGACAGCTTCCATCCACCCTGAACTGGCTGCACGATTTTCTCTCAGGAGGATTCTCCTTTCTTAACTTTTTGTTCACTTCTCTTCACCTCTTTTCTTTCCTGCTATTTCTTTGATTGCACTCTTCAATCATATTGGTTTTCGATTAGCATCATGGCCTACTGTCGTTTTCTCTGAGGGTGATGATTTTCTTATGGAAAAGTTACTGATACTATACTTTTCTAAACAACAAAATAGTGTATGAACAGAGATCCCCAAGCATTTGGTAAAACTAGAAACACGAAGGAGAGGGATGCACTTTAGGAAAAAGGGTGTTGTTTGAGGAAGGAAAGGCAGTGGTGCAGAGGGCCTCACAGTAGGGGAGATAAGGCCTTCACTAACACGCTACCCAGCTTTTGGAGTTTCGGGGAGCACCCAACCAAATGACTGCTGAGCCAAGGATGGGAACACGGGGCTCCCATGAGACACTTATGGAAGGGTCTGTGGCAGAGAGGACGTTGAACCATGCATAGAGGACAGGAAGGATTTCATGCCCATGAGGCTACCCAGTCACCCCAAACACACTCCTCCAGTAGCCCATCAGCCTGCCTGAGAGTCCTGAGCCACCAGGAAGTACTGCGGCCAGTTTGAATAAAAATCTTTAGGTCATTTTCTTCATAGAAATCCATAAAATGGGTTTTGAGGAGGAACTGACCTTAAGGAGTGCTTGAAAGAGAAGGCAATTGATGACCTCAATTAAACTTCTTTGGAGTCTTCCCACACTTTTCTGTATGAGCTACTGAGTGCTCTGTGCTTATGCCACATACCATGACAAATGAGAGCACCAGCAAGCAGTCTATGAGCTTCTTCTAGAGCTTAAGGCTCTAAACATCACCTTGCTGCTTTTCAACTGTTTTTATAGATCATCTCTGGAGGAGATGGCCGGGTGTGACAGAAAGAGGTTTGAGTTTCTGTGCAGTGAACTGTAAGTAAGTGGAAGACTGCCGAGCAGCACTGAGGTTGCAATTAGCCAGAAAATTGGCCCTTGTTTCTTCAGCAATTAAGCTCCTGTGAAGGGCTTCTCACTGAAGCTCAGTGTGGGGGGAACGGCGTGCAAAGCTCCTCATTGTTGTGTCTTTGGAAGGCACAGCCAGGGCTGCAGTGTAGAATCTGAGCAGTGGGACACAGCAGCCCTGAACACATGGTCCATATTTTCCATCCCTAGCTGACCCGATCAAACATGACTCTGGGAACAGCTCCATCAGTTTCTCCCTAAGTTCTCATTCTCTCTGAAGACTCAATACGTTGAAACAAATGAGTCAGTAGTGCTCTAGAATCTCTCGTAGCTTGGCTCAGAGCAATGCTGCCTGTAATTCCTCCTCATCAGATGCTCGGGATCACCTTAATAAGTGCTCTCCAGATAGCTTCCTGCACTCCATAGTCAGGGATTTTAGAGGGAGTCCTTAGGTGTCTGGCAGTCATGGAGGGAATAGTCAACTTTCCTTTTCCTTGCATTGGACACTGCATAGGTTTGAGAACGTGGTGGAGCAGGATCCTCAGGCCCCTCCAGTCTTCAGTGCTTTCAAGTAAGGAAACTTGTCTTCTCTGTGCAAACCAGTCATTCTCTGTTGCTAAGAATGCTCCTACCTCATGACCAACTCCAGGAATAAGCGCAGCAGAATGAAACCTTTCCTCATGAAGCTCTTCATGCTCACGTATGGTATCATTCAGGAGAAAGTGGAATCTAACTTGATCTCCACTATTTTCTTGTCAAGTCCACAAATTACAAGCCAGGTAGCAGTTTCCTTAAAATTCAGTGCTGTGTCTAGGTGGACACAGATGCAGGTACACCTGGCTTAACAGCTGCTACAAGGGCATTAAATCACTCTGTCATTTACATCATTAAATTTCTGCTAGGTTCCCATAGCACATAATGTACAAGAGCAAAAGCCACTTTGATTACTTCATACTTCAGTTCTGGGGTTGCAGTGAGCGTTCGGAATGACCAAGCGTGGAGTCTTGCCTTTGTCGCCTGAGTCTTTCTTAGGTTTTCTGCCTGTCGACCATATCACAGAACTGAACAACATGCAAGGCCACACTGTCAGGGCTATGGGGATGGTGCCTCCTAGGGCTAAGCTGCGGGCCTTTGGCAGCGCTGCAAGGCTGAAACGTGACGCAGGCAGCACTGCAGCAGGAGGTGGAAGCGCAGTGTCCTCTCGAACACGTCTGCTCTCTCCAGAGGCTGAGCCACACTGCCGCTGTTTGCTATAGTTAGCTTGTTCCACGGCTCCATCTTAAGAGCCTGAAGAGCTGTGGAGGCAGGAGTAGAGGAGGAAAGACAAATGTCAAAATTCTTGGATGATCCTGGGCAGCAACTGGCCAACTGGGGGATGAGAATGGGTGACAGAGCCTTTCGCCTTTGGGGTCAGTGACATGCCTGGCTACAGAGCACGAAGGCTAAAACATCTGTCAGCTGGACAACAGCTCCTGTGAATGGATAGCTTGTCGTTTGGGGTGCGGGGAAGAGTGTTTTCTTATTTGCTCAATAGAAAATCGTGTGAAACAGGACCAGATGCAAACTGGGTGGTGGCATAGAGCCCAGCTGCCCTTCAGACCAAAGCAGCCATCAACAGTAGACAGGAGCACACAGGGCTTCCCAAGGAAGGATCTTCCTGGCAGAAGCCCCTCACCTCTCTCTGAAGCCCACTGGGAAGCCAGAGAATGCCTTTGCGGCTCCAGCAAACCCGCCCGACCCTGGCCGTGGCTGCTGTCCCAGGCACTTCCTTTTCCAGTCTCACTAGCTCTTCGGGCAGGCTCATGTCAGCTTTCAGCCAAGGCTTCATTTCCTAATTGCAGAAAAACAGATCCCATTATCCCAAGGTGACTGTTTGAGGAGCCCCAGCTCCTCTTCTCCTTCTCCCAGCCCTGCCGGCTCCTTTTCAGCTACCGGAACAGGAAGACAATGGTCATTCGCAGTTGATCAAGTTATGAGTTCATAAGCTGCCAATACTAAGGATTCCTGAGAAAGTAGGGATGCAGAGTTTCAGAGGCAGACGATAAATGTGACAGAGAGGGATGAGAGGGGATGTTCTGGAACGCTGCTCAAGAAAGGAATCCCTTGAATTTAGTCTTAGAAATGGCAGAGCTGGAAGAGTCCTTAGTAACTATCTATTCCATCTGCCCACCCCACCTCCACATACACAGGCAACTGCTTTCTACAGATAAGAAAATGAAGTGGACAAGGCAGTTGGGTTCTGAGCCTGAGCTGGTAGCCAAGTGTTCCTGATACCTATGTGAATGCCCTTTCATCAAATATCACCAGGATGCGTTTCTGACTTGGTCAGTCTTCACTGTCGGGACACTGCCCTTTCATGAGGGTGGCAGGCATCCTAAAAGGACAGAGTTCTGGGTGGCGAGTTGCGGCAGATCCTCTGAGATGCTAACGTTTTACTTGTTCTCCTGAATCACCCTGTCGCTGTTGATATTCTTGACAACAAAGAATAATATGTGATCCTTCCTGGAGTAAAAAGCATTCAGCAGTGCTTCACAAAAATTTCTATTGTAAAATTTGTGTTCTACCTCAAAATTATTTTATTATTTAAAAAAAATTTTTTTAAAGAGCGTTGTTAATTCACTCCATGCCCACTCAGCTGCTGAAGAATTTTGAGTATTCAGCTAGAGATCTTTGTAGTGAACAAGTAGCTCAATTATTCTAGCTTCATTATACATTGTACCAGACATTCTTTGGCATCAAGGAATTAAAGCCCCTTCTCTCTGGCAAATGGCAACAATATTTGATTTGAAGAATATCCTACACAAGTGGTTGACTAAATGTAGTTCCACTTAAAAATAAGAGTTTTCATATGATTTTTAACCTCTTGTGTTCTGGTTCACTCAAGCAGGTTTTAAGATCCGACTCACTAATACTGTGTAAAATAATGTGTGCATGCTCCATAGCTGACGTGATATTTTGCACTAGGCATCCAACTCGTAAGGCTTGTTCTTGAGACTATGCGAATCTTCTGGGCCTCTTCCCCTGTTTCATCCAGAGCTGAGCTTTTCTTCCCAAGCCTTCTATGCCAGTGGAGGCCTCACTGAAAACACTCCTGAGAGTGCTCCTCAGTAGAGATGAAAGGGCTTCCAAATGCAAATGTGCAGGAAGCGGCCCCACTAGCCAGTGCTCCTTTGTGCAATTTAGAAAAAGATGTGCCGTCTGAGTAGACACACAGCCTGGCAGGCAAGCAGCAGTCTGGCTTCAGCCCGCATGGTGGTCCAAGAGAAGACAGCTTTCCCTGTGGGTTTAGCATCGCTCCCCTCAGGCAGTCCTTTTTTAATTCAGACTGAAGAAGGGCAGAGGCCCAGTGACAGACTAAATCATAGACAGGATTTTCCAGTGGACGAAAATGCCTAAAGTTTTTCACAGGTCTTAGGCTCTACCAGGCCCCCACCATCACACTCTGGGGCATTTCCAGCTCGACTACACTACATAATCCCTGAGATTCTAGCATCGAATTGGATACTGATTACTTTATTGGCCAGTGATTGTCTGGAAAATCCCAATCAACAAGGTGGGGAGGTTAAGAGTGGCCTTAGAAAACTATTGCTGCTCAGCTATGGTCTGTTTAGGGCCCATTACTGATCGGATTTGGGACGATTTCTCTCTTGGATATTAATGGAATTAAGAGCCAAGTGAGTAAAGTCTACAACTGGGCTTTTATATTGGTCAAAGAAGGTTCCTGTGCTCCTCACCCACCTTTCTCAGGTCTCAAGTGACCCACACCTGCCACCTCATTCCCTCTGCCAGCTGACTGAACCAGATGGACTAGAAACCACAGGCTCCTAATCACTGAAGCCACTGACCTGACCTTGTTTTCTGTTTTTTCTTCTACCTATTTGTCAGTGTAATGTGTTCTAAGCTGATGGCCTCTCCTTCCTTTTTTTTTCAATATGATTCTCCATGATTTTCTTTCTGAGCCTTCATTAGTTCTTAAGCCGAGGGCAGCTCTTGAGGCTCCAGCAGTGCCCCCCACTGCCTGCCATCTCTGTATAGCCTTTAAAGTAAGGTCCCTTTCCTCATGTTCCATGACTGCTACCAGAGTTCATCTTTTTATAGTAAGCACTAGTTAAATGCTGCCCTTCAATTCCTTATTGGCACGGATATTTCCCCTCCAAAGTGGGCTTGGAATCATCTAGCTGCTTAGTAATGTATTTCTCCTTTCCTTACAGCCCTCAACCCCATATAGGTTCTGCAGAAACACTTCTCACATTTGTCCCTTCTTTCTCTCTTGAAGAAAAGTCATCCCTGTCCATGGAACCAGTCTCCCTTTGGGCTCTGTCTGCCCACCCAATCCACTCTGCTGACCACCACTGCTTGAAGCACAGTTCCGACCACTGTCATTCTTTGCTCAAAATCCTCCAGTGCCTCCACCCATATATCTGCCTCAGATTTCATTTTCATTTTCTACTGATTCAATCACAAGGCATGCTGTGATCTTGGTGGCAAAGAATGGGGGCATAATGGCCAGAATAGCCAATGCTTTATATAAAGATGTCCAATCTGAAGGTTGAGGGAAATGCTCATTAGCTCTTATGGTCTCAAAGGGAGGTAGTGCTTCACTGTAGTTAATGGCTGTACTCCAGTCCTCCAGCCCACTGTACCAAAGGTCAGGTTCAAAGCAGAGGACTAGGCAGAGGGCCAAAACTGTGCCCCAGCCTGGAAGTCCAGATCACTCTAGTGTGCGAGTGGAAGTACAGAGACTCCTGGGAAATGGAGGTAAAACTCCAACCTCTCTGTGTAGAGCAACTTGATGGGGGGAAGGGTAGTAGAAAGATGTTACTTGTTGTGCTTCCCAGCCACCATGAACTAAGCAGATTTGCTCCATCATGCCCTTCTGCCATGATGTTCCTGCCTTGGAGCCAGCTGACCATGGACTGAGCCATTGAAATCATAAGCCAGATAAACCTCTGCTTAAACGGAAGGTGTTAGGTATTTTGTCCAGCAATGGGAAAACAATATAGAAAGCAATGGAGTAGCCCTCAGCTAGTGGAGGCAGGGTTAATTCTCTACTCTGAGGTGAGACCCTCAGCTGTTTATTGCTCTGTTCCTTGGATTTAGGCATGTATCATGCAAAGAGTACTTGCTTAAGTGGTTTGTAGTCCCTAGACTTGCCTTTTTCCATAGCAGATGCCAGGTCCTACAAAAGTTCTTTACATTAGCTGGCAAATTAGAACTTTCCTAGTCAAGACAAAAGACAGATGGGATGGTGTTTTGGTTGTAAATCTCCATTTTAGGCATTGAGCAGGATGTTTAATCTGTGTAGAAAGCCTTTTTCAGTATGCTGAAGATTTAGGAATAATGAGAGACTCTTAGCCATTAATCATTTGGCCAAAAAGCATTCTTTTGACACTTTAAAGAACTGAAACTCTCTCTAGTTCAGAACATTAAATGCATGGTCTATCGTGTGCTGAAAATTTAGCTGCCCACCACCATCTAGGTTCTCTGTCTACCACTAGCAGCTTCCATGCAAGCCTCCCCTTGGTCCCATTCTGATTTATTCTTGTTGTTAATAGCTAACATTTACTGAGTGCTTACTATGTGCCCGGCTCTGAAACACATTTCATTTCCTGGTGGCTCCCTGATAATCAGAGGAGAAACTTAAATTGAAACTCTTGAGAAACTGGGGGAGTGTGTGCTCATGGGGGCTGTGACCAGCCAGGGAAGATGAATGCATTCAAGAGATGGTTTTGCAACACACCCTCAGTGTCAGGCCTGCTATCTACTCCCACTCACTCAGCAGTGGACCAGCAATGCAGCAACAAGCAGGGTTTGGGGAGGAAGATAAGGACTGCTCAGACGTCACTCTCACGAACCTCTGCTGGAGCTGGGCCACATATGTTCTGTAGGATACAGGGAAACTGTTAGAGAACCTCTCTCCCCGCTCCTTGTACTTTATCCAGGCCCTTCTCTTCCCCCTACCTCCAGGATTAGATGCTAAAATTCCTTCCCCAGAGACAGCTTTGTAAATAGCTCTAGAAAGGCAAATGTTTGCCTCCATTTATAAGAAGACTCTGGAAATGTTTCCAGCAAGGAGTGGGGAAGGAATGTCCAAGAAATGTGGCTGACAGAAAGAGTGGGAAAAGAAGGCACAGTGGTAGCTGAGAACCTTGTAGACAAGTGCCTCCCGTCAAAGCACGAGTCCAGAACCTCCCATGGGAAGGAACAAGAATGAAGACAAGCAGAGATGAGATCACATGTCTGCTGCAAGGAATGCCAGCTGGATGCAAGCAGATACAGCAACCCTGGACAAGCTGCTGCACTCCTAGAACTGTCCCGGAAACTGCATATGCAGTAGCCAGTTAGCTGCTCATCCATGGTCTCCTCTTCTCCAAATTTTGTTCTGCAAAGTTTATGGAATGTTTAACAATACATTTGAAATGTAAACTCTCCTCCTCAAAAAGATAAGATACCACAGAAAGTAGGACTGCTCCAAATGAGTCAGTATGTGTGGTTATGAGACCTGTATCTCCTCTCGCTGTGATATGGTGTATGCCTGCAGGTCTTCCCAAGCCTCATGTCCTCTAGGGCAGGGCTTGAGGATTAACGAAGAAATGCAGCTGGTTTGCTGCTAGGAGGTGGGGCCTGGTCAGGAAAGACAGGTCTCTGCAGGAATGGTATGGATACATATATATATCTTGCTCCCGGGATTTGCCCCTCACTCTCTGCTTCCTGGCCACCATAAGGTAAGGCACTTTTCCTCTACCATGTCCCTCTCATGCTGCTTGTCTTTTTTTGGAGCCAGTCAACCAGCTTGAGACATGAGCCGAAATAAACCTCTAAGTTGTGGGTGCTGGGTATTTTGTCTCAATGAAGAGAAAAGGGACTAAAATAGAGCTTCAGTACCACAGTGGTGTCACTGCTGTGACTTTACCTGACCATGTGGCTCAGAAGCCTTTGGAACTGGCTTCCAGGAAGAGTTTGGAAAGATCTGGAGATGCTGGCTGGAGAGAAGCCTTGGAATGCTGAGTGTGATGGGAGACTCTAGTCAGAGCTGAGAAGACCAGAATGTGCCTAGAAATGCAGATGGCAAAGACCAGGCTCAGGAGCTTTCTCTGGGAATAGGGACTCCATTTGCAGTTGAGCTCCAGGCCATGTGTGTTAGCCTTTGATAGAAAATTTGTCAACTTTTTCTCATGTCCTGAGACTTTACAAAAGACTGAGATTAATGGCAATGGACTAATTAATCTGCTGGAGGAAATTTCAAGGTCACCTAATGTTCAGACTGTAGTCAGGTTTACATTGAAAAACAGGAGGAAAAAGCCCATTGAAAAAGTTGGGGTGGGGCTGCCCAGGTCCTTTGGGGTTCACATCTCATTGCTAAAACTTGCCTGGGTACTGGACTTGAACTACAGAACCTAATGTTTGCCCTGCCGAGTCTCAGTCCTGCCTTGGTCTCATTGATTTTTGGGATGAGAATGTCTACCCTGTGCCATTGTGCATTGGCAGTGTTGAACTTCTTTTTTATTTTTACAGGGGCTCACAGCTAAGAGTTTGCCTTAAGTCTCAGAGGAGACTTGGGACTTGAACTTTTTGGCAGTGCTAGAACTGTTATGACTTTGGTAACTCTTGGAGGTGGACTAAAAGCATTTCACATAAAGAGACACACAGGAGTCTTCTGGGGGCCAGGGCAGAATTTTATGGTTTATATCTAGATGTTTCCCCCAAATCTCATGTGCTCAGGGTTGGAGCTTGTGGAAAGTGGATCACGGGCCAATACATCTGGCTTTACTGTGAAATGAGTGTGCTTGGAAGAGATGGCTTACTGGGGGCACGGCCTGGAAGGGTGTGTCTCCCTCCCTGACTCTGCCTTTCACTCTCTGCTTCTTGATAGCCATGAGGCGAAAAGTATTTCTTGTGCCATGCTCCTCTACCATACTGTTTCTTCTTCAGAGATGGGTGACCAAGGAAATGTGAGCCAGACTAAACCTCTCCTCCTTTAAATTGTGGGTGCTGAGTATTTTGTCCCAGCAAGGAGGAAAGTGGCCAAGTCCTATCCCCTCCTACAATGAATGTAATTAATCAAACAACCTAGTTCTATTGCAATAACTCTATTTCAGAATCAACCACAACACACATAGCTCAGATGGAATACAAGTGTGGGGTGGGGTGAGAGGGCCACCATCTAACTGCAGATCCTTTTGTACCACTGAAGGTTGGCAGGAAAGGCTGGAAAGAGGCAAGGTCCTCTCATCAGCAATGGGGCAGATGCAAGGCACAGGGCCAGCTGGGGAGGGTAAAAGGCATAGAAGTCCCCGTCTTGACTTAAACAAGTGAGGGAGGTTCTCACCAAGGTGCAATGCCGAGCTTGGGTCCCACATCCAGAACAGAAGGGTAGCTGTCATGACTGAGGAGATTCTGTGTCTAACAGGGAGCCAGCTGTTGGGTCAGGGGCTCCCATGAGGGCTTCTGCCTCCAGGGAGTGTGGGGCTGGAGGGACAGTGAGGGATGAGAGTGAAGAAGGAGGCTAAAAGGACAGTAAGACACTTGCTCTGGCAGAGGGCACAGGAGCAAGCCACAGGGTAAAGGAGAGCTGGACACTCACCACACAGCCCACTGGCAAAGAAGAATGAAGCTCAGATGAATCCGGGCGCTCAGAGGCAAAGCCTTAAGTGCAAGACTCCAGGTTTCAGCATGTGGGACAGCAGAGAATCTGACTGACTAGCACTTGTGGAGCACTAGCGGCCTGCTCTGGGATACCAGACCCCAAGTCAGACAACCAGGTATATACAGGAGTTGGTGCCACACTTTTGAAAGTAGGTACAACTGTGGTTGTTTGAATAAGAGCTCCTGACCCAAGACATGAGTGGACTGGGAGTGTGGCAAGATTGAGGATATAGACAACTCAGCCATCAGGACCTGTGGTATATGTGGACAGGAGACCAAAGTTGAAGAGTTTACTTTTTTTAAAACTACAGCATAAATCCAGGCATGGTAATGCACACTGCTAATCACAGCACTTGGGAGGCTGAGGCAGGAGGATCACCGTGAGTGGGCTACAAAGTGAATCCAAGGCCAACCTGAACCATATAGTGAAACCCTGCTTCAAAAAAGACTTTCAAAAAATCACCACAAAATACTGAGTGTTGCAAACACTCACAACTCAGAGGTAAAAGATGAGTAAGACATGATGCTAACTTTGACAGGTTTCTGATGGCTTAGGAGAGATAGACTGGGAAAAAGAATCTAGTGCCTTAGGATACTTATTCCAGTTCAGACACTCTTAAATGAGGAAATGGAAGCAGGTTTCTATGACTTGCATTTTACTTCACTAATATGTGTTAGCTTATTATATACTAAAATTCATCTGTGGACTATTCCACTGAAACCTGAGACTTTCCACCTTCAATTCACCCCAAGATGCTCAGGCTTTAGTTACCAAAACAAAAAAAAACAAAACAAAACACACACACACACACACACACACACACACACACACACAGAGGCAGTCACTGTTGAAAAGGAATTCTTTTAAAATGTTCTGGGGATTTTGTGCAATGCTTAATAAGGCACTTGAAATATAAAAATTGGCTTCTTTATCAAAAAGAGTAAAACTGTACAGAAAGTAGAACTGTCTCAGATAACTCATCCTATCTGGTTGTCAGAAGCATGTGCCCACCGCTTTCTTCTGCAGAGGATGCAACCAATCCAAACCTGAGCTCCACAGCAATAACTGCTTCGGGACCGTCTGCAACACTCACCGTGGCTCACCTTCCATTTAGGAAGCAGTGACACAAATGTGTGGCACTGGTGTGGGTCAGACAACAAAGAAAGAGGTAGCATTTGTTTAATGTCAGAGTTTTAGCACCAAATCTTGGAAGAAAATCAGAAGTCACTTTAAGGATTACTGTGGGGTTTTTAACTGGAAGAAGAGAGGGAAGGATTTGGAAAGCAGGATGACCTGGACAGGGGAAGGTCTGGGCCTGGGAGATAAGGTGGGTCTGGGAGCCTGGGAAGGACAGGCCACCTTCTCAGAGTAAGGGTACCAGTGTCAATGGACTGCCTGAGGGGCCCGAGGAGGCCTACGAGATTCTCAGGGGTGCAGCACATGCGGTCCCAGACAGCACGGTGTAGCAACACCTCAAGTGTGAGTAGACTTAGCCTCCAGGGTGCTTCAAGGCAGATCTACCTTGATTTGCGGGAGGACTGACCCACATCGAGGGTCTCACGCGTTAGCAATGCATCCTGGGAGCAATCGTGCTGAGCCCAGGGCAGTTTTTTGCTTTCTCCTTTCTTGTATGGAGTCTCAGTTGTATCTTCGTTCCTTAAAGGAAAAGTTTGGTAACATTTCTAGAAAATTCCCAAAGATCTCCTGTTTGTTTGGAGTCCTTGCCCACGTGCAGTGGCTGTGCTTTGGTTAAGTGATGCGTGTATGATGGCAAGGTTCTGTACTCTTGCTGATTCTGCCTCTTCTCTATTGGTGCCACCCTGAGGACTGAAATGCTGGGTAGGATGAATCAGAAGCTCTTGGTGTTGAGATCAGCCTCAGCAAGCCTGGAACAGAACCTCCGATCCCCTCCAGAGGCCTCCTGGGTGGGTATCTGGAGTCTACCAGGGCTGGCCTCTCATAGTGTCTGTCCTTGGGTGAGGGCCAACTTTTCACTTGTCCTGTGAGTGTCTCTCCTGTGCCTGTTATTTCTGCCTGTATAATTTTCATCAACTTTCCCCTTACTACCTGCTGTACACTTACAAGTCAGTGAGTCTGCAGAATGAGAACATCTGGGAACCCCTGAATGAGGTTAAAGTGGGGTTGGGAAGGTGAGGATATTATCTTAGGGGCCACTCACAGTGGTAAGGAGGAGTCCCTCTTTGCTACCCAAGGGCAGTCCCTTACACGGTGGGCTTTGGAGATGTTTGGTGGTCAGGACATAGTTGGCTTGGAAATGCAGCAATGTGTCAAGGGAAATGAGAAGCACTGAGCGCCCTGTGGACTGGAGACTGGTTCACATAGCACGAACCTTCCAGGAGAAGTGGCAACACCAGCAAACAAAAACAGGAAGTGCCTAAAGACAGAGCCGTTTAGTTTACTGCTGCCTTGCCTCGTTTTGGTCCACTTTGTTTAAAGATGCCTGTCTGGATCAGGCTTGTGTGGCAGTGTGTGGAGAAAGAAGAAAGGGGAAAGTGCTTACCTACAGATTAGAGTGCCCGGGAAGGACTGTGAGTAGAGAGAGAGCGAGAGAGAGAGGAGAGACAGACTGCAAAATTCAGAAAGGGGTAAGAGAATGGAATGCTCTATTCATGGGAGCTGTGTTCATTACAATGGTTGTACTTTACTAAACACCATTGTTGGCCTATAACTGTGTAGCAATAATCACCCCAGTTTTTCTTTTGAGGATTAGAAGACACTAGAGTTAGTGGGTTCCTATGGAGTTTGCCATTGTGGATATTAAAATAAGTATCTTGTGCAGATGGGTTCAAGGGGATGTCTGGCTTCTGTTTTCTTCCACAGCTCCCCCACTACCATACATAGCCTTTCCTATTTCCTACCCTCTTTCCTATTTTTTCTCTCATGTCATCTACTTGGAGATGAGTATAATTAATACCTGAGAACTGTCAGGCAATAGTAACTACATGTAAGTTTCCAAATGTAAAGAGGGTCAATCAGAGCTAAACAATCTATGAGAACACCATGGTTCTTTTTCCAAGAAAAGCAATGAAATTGGCCTGTTCTGAGGTACTTACTAGGCTCTGATTTTTTGTTGTGCTAATTATCACACAAATTGCAGTACATGAGCTTCTTACCTTGAGTGTTTGGTAACTAACAAGATAAGCTGATTGTTCTTCAGCTTGGGATGGTTGGTTTACCCTCTGATGTGGTCTTTAACATGTCAGAGGGGGTCTCAGAGGCCTCTTGTTGTTGCAGCCCCAATGGCAGGCTGGCTGCCAGATGAGTGATGGAACAGCGCTTTGGACGTTTGGGTGCTGGTGGAAGATGTATTTTCTGTGGCAAGGGTGGGAAGGGAGAAGGAAAGGAGAGATGCTTCAGCAGAAGAGGAAGGTGGAATCATTATGGTTAGTTTCAGTGTGATTGTGAGTGAGAGGGCAAATACCTCCCAAGAGCACAATGGATACCATCTGACCTTGCTCTTGAGGTAGCTGTTGAGATGGGTATGTGCCTGGAGGTATGGTTGCCCTTCAGAGCCAGGATACAAGCTGGATGGGGAGTGAGATGGAGAGATGAGTTTTGCCAAGTAGGGTGATACTCACTGGTACCAAAATAACGTGTTGTGTCCTAAGGGCTGCGGTGAGACTGGGGCAAGGGGTGAGGTCAGAGAAGGCACCTCTAACTGGATGTCTTAGGGTTTGCTCCTCATGGATCGCAGCCTTCACCTTTCAGGGTTTAGAATACCAGACATCCCTGTGGACCGTGACGAAGACTTTTCAGAGCCCAGGGAAGCAACTAGACAGGCCTCTAAGTTTGGTTGTAGTACCTCTGGCTATCGGGAGTCTGTCCTAACAGAAGGCAGACTCCTGGCCCCTCGCCTACTTCCCAGAGTCGCCCTAGATTTTAACCTGAAGCGGCTGTGCGCCTGCTCCTCAATCCTACTCTTTCTTGGTAGCTGCTGGGCTGGATGTGACTTTAGCACAGACTCTCCTTCCTGCTCCCTGGTGCTCCAGCCTCTCAGAGTAGGTTTCTGCCAGCATAAGGCACCTGGCAAGGTGAAATGGCCTGGATCTGCAACCTTGTGTGGAAAGGACAGAGGTTTCACTAGTTGTTCCAGAGACCTGTGGAGAGTGGCCCAGACTTGGAGCAGTCTCCATTGCTACCTAGGGGGTTATGTTCTCTTTAGGCCATCTGGCCTTTTCTGGGAAATAGGGAAGAGTTGTGGTCACTACACTGGGAGCTTCCCAAGGTAGGAATACATCCACAAGGCAGAAGGAAATAAGCTCAGACCGTGAGAGCTCTCGCTTCCACCCAGGTGGATGAAAACCTGTAGCTGGCCAAAGGCTAGCGTCTTGAATGATGCCTGAATTACGTTCTGATAAGTAAGAAGTGGTCAAAGGCAGGTGAAGAGGCCCATACCCTAGAGATAGAAGCTAAAAACAAACCAATGGTTCATCAGGCAAGGGGAGAGTGAAATCAGGGCCAAAACTGTGCAGAGAACAGAATGGGCAGATAAGAAGGGAAAGCTTGTTCTATTAGACCTAGTCCTAAGTACAAATATCTATGCAGAACCTAATCCTATGCAGGGAAAAAGTAACAAAGGGTCCAGCGGTCCAGGTCAAGGAACAGTTTGATCCTTTCAGACACGCTGCTTCTCTTTTCCTCCTTTGACTGACAGTATAACAAAAATTTTGATAATGCAAAAGCTCTGTGCAAAGTGCTCGGAATTGGGAAAAGAGCAGCATAAGATGGTTTCTGCCCTCAAAGAATATACAGTCACATTCATGACATCCATCCCTCTTAGCCTTTTCTTGCTCTCTCTCATTCCTCCATGGGCATTTAAGCACTGAATTTGTACCCAGAAAATTAGATTTTTTTTTTGGCCCATAATTCCTTCTATCTCTAATCCCTTTCTCCCCCAAAATGTAAGCAGTGGAGGGAGATTTGGGGGTTAGAAGGAAGACAGACTTCAGGGAAGCTGTCTGATTGGCATAGTGAGTTCGCGGGGTGATACTCAAATGCGCAGTACCTGTTGGCACTCAGAGCCTGGGTTGGGGGAGGTTAGTGCTCCATTTCCTCCTTACAGTAAGTCCTGGACTTACAAACAAGTTCCATTCTGGAATAACTGCTCGTAAGTCGGATTTGTTCCTAAACTGACAAAGAGAGTCTTACACAGTACACCTGTGAAAAGTGCACAATGTGAGTGTTCGCATGTCAGGGACTCACTGTAAGTAATTTATTCCTGCTGTTAGTCCCATTCTCCCCCTGCCCCATACTCATACCTATCTTTATATATAAATGCAAACTAGTTGTGGGTCTTCTATCTACTGTCTACTTTGTAGACGAGAGACAGGAATTTGCCTGTCTGCCTAGCATAGCTGAAGAGTGAGCTGAGAAGGGGGTCTCTTCACCCCCTCCATCTCCGATCATCCCCACCCTGACCTCAGGTCACCTTCTCCCTCCTGGCAGGGTCACTGTGAGATGCTTTACTGCTCGAGCCCAAGGCACAAAAACTTCCATAATGGCAGACCCTGTGGAGGCTAGGCAAGGAAAAATCTCTAAGATCTGAAGCAATCTTTTTACCTCTTACCTGGATCTTTAATTCCAAGTCTTTGGTCTCTTGTTTGCTTGCTTTTCTTGTCCAAGATGAGGCTGGAGACCTTGAAGGATGGAGGCAGCTGAGAAAGAGGAGATGCAGGAAGAGGTCATGTCACAGAGCCAGACAATGAAGGGCTGTGCCCGGCTTTGTTTGGCTCCAAACACCTCTTAACCTACCTGTTTAGGATGCTGCCACTCCTTTGAATATTAAAAGAATTTAAATTCCTTCCATTTATAAGCATTCCCAAAATGCAAATGTCCCTAGTAGGGGTAGCATTTAGTCCACAAGGTAGGGTTTCACTGGGCAGTCACCAGGAAGGGGAAATTAAAGACCTTTAAAGCTAAACCTTATCTACTTCACTGACAGCACTTATGCCAGTCCCTCAGCCAATGCTGTATCTGATGCCAAATAGGAAGAAGACAAAGGGAGAGATGCATGGTCCCCACTCCCCAGCATGTACACATCTGGACCCAAAACAATGACAACATAAAAAACATCTGTTCAAAGGCTAGGATCACTTCAGATTTCCAGCTTAGATTTTCTGAAGCATCATATTTCTTTCTCCCTTAATTTTCCCTTTGAAAAGCACTAAAGTAGTTGCACAATTCTCACACACTTGCATACTCCAAACTGCATACAAGTTTGCCTGGGATGGGCTCTTTCTCTGAATCTGTATGTTGAGGACTCCCACAGGCAACCAAAGTTTCTGCAAGCGCAGTGATGTGACTATCAAGGGAGCCTGTGGCATTACTCTCTGTCCACGGGGAGTACACACAGATCTCTTTTCCTCCTCCTGGTCGGTTTTCTCTTTGTGATTAGTAATTGGCTTCTCTTGGTACGCTGCGATCTATTACAAAAGCCAAACATTCAGAGGGTGAGCTGAAATGACACGATTTGGTTATAATTTATGTTAGCCCCTGACATATATATTTTTTTAATGATTTCGTCTCCAAGCAACTGATCTCTTAGCAACAAGAAGCACCTTTATAAAAGATGGCACACAAAGAGTGATTGCTAGAAAAACCATCCGGTTCTTAAACAGCCGCGCATCATTAGCAAAACTCACCATCTTCAAGAGTCCAAAACTAGAAGTGACCAGCAGACTCAGGTAACCTTGCTATTTGCACATTTTCCTGGAAAAAAAAAAAAAAAACTCATGCAATGCAACTATTGAAGAAAATAAAATTCTTTGAAATATGCTCATTTCCAGATCTTATTAGTTGCTCTTAGCTAACTTTTAATAATAAGATGTATTCTTCTGAATAACTGCTTCTTGATTTTTTAAAAAAACAAGCTGGACATGAATTTGTGATCAGAAAACAGTTCACTTTAAAATATTTCATTGACTTGAAAAGGGAAAGGGGAAATAATTTATCCTTTTATAATTTATTTCTGTAGATTTTCATTTGAAGGGGAAAATTCACATTGTATCAAAACAGAAGTGTTTGGAATGTTGCCCTGAGTGGTGTGTGCTGCTAGGTGTGTATTTTTAAACTGCTAAAATAGTTAAAGAGTACCAGCATTATTTTACCCCCAAACTTCAACTGTTTCATCTAGTGTCAATACCAGTAGCAAGTGATAGTCTTTTGTAAATATTCAAGGACTGCTTTTTCTTTTCTGTGTTCCACTTAACAAATGCAAACATTTTTGCTACTTGTGTTCATTGTTATAAAACAAAACAAAACAAAACAAAACAAAAGATTCATTCCAAAACTAAAAATAGGAGAAATTATAGCCATTCGTACCATACTTACTTTTTTTCAGGTACCCAGGAGTTGAAAACTTAAATGCCTTTCTAGAAAGTTGGAGTTGGAGATAAGAAACAATTATTTCATCCTTACCCTTTCAACAAGATTGTATAATTATAAATCTATTGGAGGGTACTCAAAGTGCATAAAGACAGACGAAGGTTTACCAGGGAAGCAAGAAAATCTTTCTGAGTTGGGAAACTGTTACATAAAGATACCATAGACTTAAGAAAATTGCAGTTTCAAAGACGAGTTGGGATGGTAATGCTGACTTGTGTTTTTTATAAGAACTGCTGTCCCATTTTTCTTTAAATTGAACTGTGTGCCGAGATCTTAGAAACTGTTCCCCCTCCCCTCCCAAAACGTGGGATACTTTGGATACAAAGGTTAGCGATGGGCACTGAAAATTGGGACAGTCTCAGAATATTATGGCTGCTCTGCTATAGAAAATTACCTCAGCAGCACAATATAACCATACTTGATTTAAAAACTGTTTGCTTTGTACTTCTGCTATTGCTACCAACTTCAGGCAGAAAGAATTCCTTCTCGTGATGACTTTGTGCGGAAATTAGTAATGTTAGTATTTTAAGTTGAATTGCAGAAACTTTTTCTTTAAAGCAATGCACCATGAATACACAGAGTAGCATTCTGTATGTTTTGTTCTTTAGAACTAAAGATAGTTACATTGCAGTGTGGTGATTATTGTAGAAATGTGTTTGTGGCTCTAAAATCAAGGAACTTGAATAAATAATTATATCATTTGTGTTGGCTGTGCCTTGATGTCTTTCCAGTTTTAAGTAAACTGTTGTCTCCTAAATATGAAGGGGAATTTGAATGAAAGCAAAGATACAGTAACATGTATATTACAAGTGGCAGCTGGGTCTGCAGTGGTTCAACAGTAATTTTCAAATGATGTCTCTGCTTGATTTGAGGTTCATGTCTTTTGAGTTATATCTGTGCATAAGGGAATGAAGGGGCAATGGCATAGGAGAAGCTGTCATTTTGGCTGGCTGAAGGAGCCATCTGACTGAGATGGACGCATGATTGCAAGATTTGAGACATATTAGGAAATACTCTGAACAGACTGCCATCTAGACTAAACCAATTCATTCTGCAGTGTTGGGATTACACATACATGGTGAATAGTGTCAATATAAATCAGAAAATCAGAATGAGCCGATCTAGTAGTGACAGCTTCCCGGGAGAAAGGACAGCTCTAATTCCATGAATGAATTTCCACCAAGATCTTTGTTCAGCCAACTTGATGGTGCTTTCCCTGCAAACTTGAGGTTTGAGTCTGGTGAGAGGAGACAATAGCAGGTTCACTGTCAATACGGTCCTGCTATGAGGGAGACCCCACTGCACATAGAGCCATTTACTTTGCAGACCTTCGGGGCTGAATTAAAATGATCAGGCAGGAACTTGATCAATTACTACATGACTGACTTTTTAGCAAAAATGTCCTAACCCTCCTAGATGAACCATACTTGGCATAATATCATCTTTTTTGTGGCAAAATGAAGAAAAAAAATCTGAAGCAGTCACTGTAAGCAAGGAACTTTATGAGTGCTAGGCATGCTAGGCAGTTTGTAGTGTGCGGTTTTATTCAAATCTTACACTGTGCAATGGTATCATCAGTGTCTCCATGTTACACATGTGTAAGTAAGTCAGGCTCGCTCATTTGCTAGGATGTTACCTAAACAGTGAACAGTCTGACTCCCAAGCCTGAACATTTTCCTCGTGCCGTGTGGCATAAGCAGGTATCTTACACTGACACAGAGATCATCCCTCTGGTCCTAGTAAAGCAAAAACTCTACGTAATTGGGCTAAGTAATTGCACTGGAAGTGGTCACCGAGAAGAGGCTCCTTCAGGAGCCGCTCAGATGCTGCACCTCTAAGGCTGTCATCAGCTGTGACAGCAGTGGCCACTGGGTGTGTTGCCATTGCTTGCCATGATGTGCTTCCCAAGGGAAGTGGAACAGGACTCTGAGATACCCTTGCTATGAGAACAGTCAGAGAGAGGGAGAGAGGGCTCCCTGAGGTTATCCCAGGACCAAAACAGCGAAGGACACCAGGCAGAGAGGAAGCCCAACAAGGTCCAGAACAGGTCAGGTGACACGCTGCCAAAGAAGGTGGCAGAGAAGAGAGTTGGGGCTGGTGTGGGCATGAGGTGCTGGGGTTGAAATGACAAGAAGCAGAACTTTCTTCCAAGAATGTTGCTTCAAACTTGCGAAACTATGTGCCCTGTTCCCTCTGGCTTACGGTGTTGCACCCGCTCCTAGTATTCCTCAAGTGGGGATCAGACTTAAGACAGTTCCACTTAACAAAACTTTCTGGAGACAGTATTTGGGTAGTAAACACGTGTGGGAGGCTGTGGAAGCTATGAGTATCCCTGGAACAAAACTCTCTGTACATCGTATTTATTTTGAGCCTTAAATCAGTCAGCTCAAAGACCTTGAAGGTCTTGCTAAAGCCAGGCGGTTCATGTCGATGTAGGATTTGAACTCAAATCTTTGGACTGGAGCCCCTGTAGCTCTTTCACCCAGGGGATATAGTGACATTGGTAGGCGGAAACAGGTCTAGGTACTATGTGGGCCCAGGAAGATTTTGGTTTGGCAATGATCTGCCTTGAACTTGGCATAATCGTCAAATGAACACAGAGGAAGAGCTTCACCTGCCAAACTATGTGTGGGGACCCTTGTGTCCATTCCCAGAGGAGGGACTAACACCCCTCAGAAGTAAGAGACAATCTCCCATTTCCAATTCCTCCCTGCTGAGGTGCTCCTGTGAATAATTCCTCCAGTAATGAGTCAGAAATGGACAAAGTAGGAATTCTTCAGAGAATGCCTACTTGAAGGTTCCATTTTTATGCTAAATAATCCTTCCGCATAAGTGTGCAAATAATTTTCATGCTTCTCCTACCCCAGGCTTTATCTGCAGTCAGACCGGCCTGCCCACTGTGTTTCCTGCTGGGTGTGTAGTGCTGGGACACGTGTGGTCGGCTCATCGGCACCACATACCTACCACAGGCAGCACACACCACATCCCTTCCCCAGGGAGCGCACACCAGTTTTCCTCTCATCTGACAGCCCTGGGTAGAAGTAGAGGGCCACAGAACTCCCTTCATTACTTAAAAGCATGTAAGTAAGACAGTGTATTTTTTAAAAAATTGGGCAAATCTATGATCAGAAGTTCATAAAAGAAGATACCAAATGGTCAGTAAGCTCATTTAAAAATAGTTGAAATCATTAGTGATCAGGGAGATGCAAAGTAAGGCTGCGTTCAGATGCTTCCAGAATGGCTAAAAGTTAAAGGCGGACACAAAACAAGTACTAGTGAGAATGTGGAGCAACCAGAACTCTCACACACTGCAGTGAGACTGCAGTGGAACTTTGAAGATGGCCTGGCAGTTTCTTAAAAATTTAACCATGTACTACCTACCATAAGGCACAGACATTCCACTCTTAGAGATTTACATCTGTCCACAGAAAAACCTTGTACACTCATGTTCATAGTAGCCCTATTCAAAAAGACAGCTGCTTATTAAGAAGTGGATGGTAAACTGTGCGTAGCCATGTTATAGAATAGTACTCAGCAACACCGAGGAACAAACTGTGCATTTTAGGTATCTGAGGTTTATTAAGTATCATTTATGCTTCAGTGAAGTCTCATATCCAAAAGTTTAAAAATATACTTTGGGATAGCTCATTCCAGTTAATGCAGGACACTTCCAGCAGAATATCTTGGCTTGGAGACTCCCTGGTCCTGGCTAAAACTCTCAGAACTATCCTGTAGTCCAAGGCCCTTTCCAGTTTTTCGTTTCCTCTCTCCTTTCCCATGTTTAAGTAGGTAGGTGGAATGAAATTTGATGTCACGAATGAAAGCCCATCTATACAGTGGGATTTAAAGAAAACTCAAAGAATAGTGAGTCTGATACTTCACTGTGGTGTTTGCTTACCAGCCATCGCCTGGGGCTGGCAAGGTGCTAACAGTGGGAACAGTGTCTACTGCCAAGCAGCAGTGGCGTTAAGGCACCTCTAAGTGCCCTAGCCTGTCGGGCTGGGGTCCACGCAAGAGGGGCCCTCTTACCCTGACCGGGGAGAAGAGCAGGCA
>RJWT010013564.1:0-21671 GCA_004365215.1 Cuniculus paca | reverse complement strand
CCAAACCTTTTCAAACTCCCCCCACAAGACAGTTCCAAAGGCTTTTGAACCACATGTCAGGTAGTATCAAAGTAACGATACCAAAACTCCTGGTACCAAAGTCTGTCTTAGTTGTTTTTATGTCACTCAGACATAACACCCAACACCTGCACATTAAAGAAAGCAAGCTTTATTTTGGTTCATAGTTTATAAACTAGAGGTTTTAGTCTATAATTCACCAGCGGAAGGCAGGCCTTAATGACAGAGGGGAATGGCAGAGAAGAAACAACTCATGGCATGGCAACAGGAAGTAGAGAACAATCAAGGGTGAAGGGAAGGAGATTTCCAGGCCATGTCCCCAGGGACTCACCTACCCTAACCAAGCTTTGCCTTCTAACAGGAAGTTAGCGATAAGCCCCCATAATCCAGTCACCTTTCAAAAGCACCACTTACGAGCACAAGAGGCTTTGCAAGACATTTTAGATACAAACCATAACAATCTTCAACACAAGCTTCCTTTCTGATTTTGTTAAATTAGAATACTAGAATGACATATCTGAACTGAGTTTTTCCCCTCTTCCTCCTTGAGAACAAATTATTTTCTCTTGACAATACCTCCATTTTTTTCATTAAATACCTATGTGTGCCCCACCCAAGTGGTCAATGCTTCTCTCACACTGCAAGAGCCTGTACAAAATATAGCACCCAAGAAACTCTTGACCATAATGTTAAGCTAAGAGAAAATGGTATGGATTTGTGCACCTGGAAAGGACTATAAAATATATCTGAATATGCTACAACTCATTTAGATATCAGCAAAGAAAATCAAGGCCAACTTTCCAGAGTTAGCATTCATGGTCAGGCAGGTATCGTGTAGGGGAGGGAAGAGTATAGACAAGGAAGGTCTGTGCCAACCAAGTTCATCAATATCTCCTTCATAACAGCAAGTTCATTATCCGTAGATCATCATTTGTGAAAAAGGAACATTTTTCCTGATAATTTAATAAAACTTAGATAATATGAGAATTAACTCGACATTTTAAAAAAAAAGAAAAAGATTTTTAAAAGCTATTGTGACTGTTAGCTTCAAGAACAAAAATGATCTTTTGTGGTTTGAGTGCATCTGCATTTCTTTTTGTGATGACTGAACAGACAGTTTGTGGATTTTTTAACAGATGATAGAGAAACAGGGTTATAGAGTTACCAGCTGCTGAACAAACCAGGCCAGGCTCAGTAGGGATGAATTTTTCCTTAGTGTATAAGATTCCTGGGTTCATCATACAACTGAACTCATTCAGTTAGGATTTCAAGAAACTCAACAGTTTGTCACTGGTTTTCTATCAGCTTCCCAAATAAAAACAAAACCAAAAGGCAATATGGCAACATCTAAAATAATGTAACAAACTTCTATTTTATATTCTAGCAATTGTTTTAAAAACTTCATGTCTTGGACCCTTTGCACTGAATGCAAACATTAAATGTCACAAACACGAGTTAAAATTTAAATATCAATAAGAATGTAAGTGGGGAAAGGGAAATTAGAGGAAGAGGAAGGGATGGGGACAGGGATCAAATAAAAAGGAAGCTAGCTGTATTATGTACACATACCTGTTCTCCAAGGTGATTGTAAAATGTATGTACTGCATACATGAACTAATAAAAAAAAAACCTATGAATCTTAAAAAAAAAACAAAAAAACTTCATGCCTTCTGAACAAAAATTGCAAAAAGCACTGTAAGGGCACAATTATAGACTAGCAAACTTGGAGATATTTTATAGCAAAGTGAAAAAATCATTTAGTGGTCTGTGACTGTGTTCCTGCTGCTTGTCACATAGTTAGCCTGCTAAAGTCAGCCTGGACTGTCTGCATCCAGCTGCTTCTCTTTGACAAGATGCTGGGTCAAACTGACTGTGTCTAGTTTGTGTTTTCCTTAGTTAGAATATATAGCTTTCAACTTGCTTCAAGGACTTCATGTTTGGGACAGACTGGCCCAGTCAAGGACACATTTAACTCAACTTGCTCCACTCAAACCGCCTCCTCTCCTTCCCAGGAATCTACTTAGAAGTAGCTTGCTTGACAACACATGACTTAATTCACGTAATGAATTACATAATAACCTGCCATCAGCCTTATACTTCCTGCTTGCAAACTGTATTTAAACTGAACTTTAAGCTGACTCATGGCTGGTGATTTGGAAATGATTCCCACCAGCCCACTAGCATAACAAACAGTTGCCTTCTAACTCCTTGGTGCAAAAAGTCTTCACTCAGTTTGATATGGTTTTTCTGCAACATTTCTATTAAGATGATGATGAAACCCAGTTTATGCCTAGACAAAGGAGATTTGACACATTTGCCACACTTACAAAAAGGCATCACTGTGCCAGGGATTTGGCTCAGTGGCCTAAGTGCCTGCCTGGCAAGCATGAGGTCATGAGTTCAATCCCTGGTACTGTAAAAAAAAAAAAAAAGGCATCACTGTTAAAGATGGGTTAAGACAAAAAAGACCATTTACTACCACTCTGTCTATATGTTTCTGTTACCAACTTTGTCTATTTGAGTTTAAAATCCTTGCTATCAATAGAGGTGTTGGTTTGCACCTTTTCATAACACAGTGTATTTGAGGGGTCTTCCCTCAATTCAATATTTACCTATGGAATATCTCTGAACACCTAATATGCAATGGACTAGGCACTGAGGATTCAAGAATGAATAAGGCATTGTCCTCAGCTGGCAATCTCATGGAGGGGCAGTCTACATGGCCCCACCAACAAAAGTATCCTGTACACAAATAGCTGTGCGAACCCAGAGGGGAGCAGAAACGCTTCAGCATGCAGAGAAAATAAGTGGTCAGGGAAGGCTCTGCTATGTATAGGATGCTTCTATCTATCAACAAGGAAGGGAGGAAGGGCATTCCATTCAAAGGCACCAAAGCAGGGGAGTATATGGTATGTTCTATCACTGGATGGGGTGGAAGGGATATGCATATTGAAGCTTCTGGAAATTAGGCTGAAGAAGTATGTGGCAGCCCCTTGTGAAGGTTTTTTCTTAGGGGAAAGTGAATCTAGGGTCTTCAAACCATGCTATATCCCCATCCCTTTTAATTTTTTTTACTTTGAAACAGGGTTGCCCAGGCTAAGCTTGAACTTATGATCCTCCTGCCTCACCCTTCCAGAATACTGGAATTAGAGGCATACACCATCATGCCTGGCCTTGAAAAAGGTCTTCATTGCTATGCTAGTGAGTTTTAGATCCAGCTTTTGGTGACGGCAAGCGTGGAATGACTAACTGATTAATTGATTGGTTGGTCGATTTTCGTGCTACTCTCGCCTCAGCTTCCTGTGGCCATCACTGCTCCCAGCACAGAATCTAAACTGTAGGATAATGTCATCTAATCTGTGTTTCAGAAAGGTCATCATGAAAGGCTGGAGGCAGAGAAGGAGCAGTATTCCATGAGATAAAACCCTAGCTGAGCAGTGTCCACAATGGAATGGGAAAGAGGTACTGGGGAAAGATTCAGCAACAGGTGAGGAGTAAGAGGGCTGGGAGACAGAAACGATCCCATTTCTCAAGCAAGCAGGTATTGGCCAGGTGCATGAGAGCTAAATGGTGTGACACACACAGCTCAGTTCAAGGGAATGGTGGAGCATGGGCCTCAGCAAGATCAAACAGTGGAGCAGCTGCATCCTGAGACAAGACCCATGTTGGACCATCAGGGGCCGTGGGTGATCTTCCAGGGAAGCTGTAGGAGACTAGGGAATTGGGTAGAACTCTAACATCAGCTAGGAGCCTCAGCCTGCAGAGCCTCTTTCAAACACTGAACAAAACAGGGAAGACAACTGAGGGGGAAGCTGAGCCAAGAGAAGTTCTCAGTGCTACATTGGGGAATTCTCTGTGCTACAAAGAAATATTTAACAATTAAATGGTTTCATATCTGAAAGCGGAAGGATCCCACAGAAAGCCCCATTAAAACACACACACACACACACACACACACACACACACACACAGAAAAACTTCCAAGAAGTCTGGGACAGACAAAAGACTAGGGCAGATGGAAGTGTTTGGAGGCTAAATGAGTTCACTTCTGTGGCCTTTTGTGTGTGTGTGTGTGTGTGTGTGTGTGTGTGTTGTTTTCTTTTGGGTTTGTTTGTTGTTATTGTTGTTTTGGTTTTTTGCAGAAAAGAGAAGTAAGGCCAGTTACGAAGAAAGAGAAGTGGAAGTTCATTTGCTGCCTATGGTGTCACATGAATTGTTCTGGTTCTGAGAAGGCAAAACTAGACAGACAAATCCTGCTCCCAGGAAACCTGAATTCTGATTGCCATTTCAAATTGATCCAATTAGCAGCATGCTCACTATCTTCAGTTTCATAATGAGGTTCAGGAACAGAAAAGGTAAAAAGGATACAAGTCCAGTCTGTTGTTTTGCAATGAGAAATCACCCAATATCCTCCACAAATAAAAATGGACCTAAAGATCTAGAGTATTTTTTAAGAGAAAAAAAAATCCTGCTTGCAAAAGTTAGTCATGTAGACAGAATTCTATTGTTCACATCTTTTTTTTAGATGCTTCACTCATACATGCAACAAATCTGTATTAGACTTACTGCCTGCCAGACACTGTATTACAAAGAGCACCATACATAAAACAAAATATCTGCTTTCATAGGGGCTTTCATTTTAACACAGTTCAGCGGTGAAGAGGAGAGCAGCAATAACAAAACACATGCCCGTTACATATCAGAGCCAGAAAAAAACAGAAAGCAAAGCCAAATGATAGGGCTGAACAGGATTCTATTTTAGGTATGTGATCCAGGAAGGCATCTTTGATGAGTGATACTGAAGTAGAGACATGAAGGAAGTGAGAAGGCAATCCCACTGCAGTGGGAACCCTTTAGGTCATAGCTTGCTAGAAGCAACATTCACTGCGTTTCTCAGAATCCTTATCCACTTCATAGAAAAGTTTAGCAATTTCCCTTATCTGCTGTACAACCAACCCCAAGAAGACTTGGCTCTCCCAAGGAATATGCAAATGGATTCATAGCATCTTTTTTTATTTTTATTTGTTTATTTTTTAGCAGCACTAGGGATTGAACTCACGACCTCGTACTTGCCAACCAGACACTTAGACCACTGAGCCAAATCCCAGGCCCTAGCATCCTTTTTTATACACATGGTCACTTGCCTCTTGCAAATCATGAATATGGAATCCCACCCACAGAGCATGCTGACTCCTTGTAGCCTCATGCCTCCTGACTATACAGTCAAGACTGTATCATGAACACGAGAATGCCTTTACCAACCTCCTCACCCACTAAACCACAAGGTTTCTGAGAAATCTTGATTGACTTGGACTGCCAGTGCTTGAACCAAAGAAAAGGTTCAAGAAGTAATTGCTGAATGAACGAATGAAAGTCCTACTTGTAAACTGTATCTGAAGGAAGAATTTAATTTACTCAAATGTGATAGAAATCCCATAATAAAGGTTCAACATGTGTTCTCACAAACTCGAGGCAAACATTTGCAACTCTGTCTTATAAAAAGGTGTGGATTTCTGCTTTCAAGTGAATTTAAACCCGAAACAAGATTAAGTTTTACAAACTCGTTTTTGTTTAAACATCCACATCTATAACAGGATGAACATCTGAATTTGAAAACACAAAATTTGAAATGTCCCAATGTCCAAAAATTTTTAATCACTGACATGATGTCACAAGTAGAAAACTCTACAGCCAAACTCAGGTGCATCAAAACACAGGCACACTAAAATTAGTGTATAAAATTATCCTCAGTCCATGTGTTTTAAGGTGCATAAGAAACATAAATGAATTTTGTGTTCAGACTTGGGTCCCATCTCTAAGATATCTCACTGTGTATACACAAATATTCCAAAATTTCCAAATATTTCTGGTCCCAAGCATTTCAGATAAGAGACACTCAACCTGAATTTAGTACAAAAGAATATAGAAGTCCTGTAATTAGATCAACGCACAGTGTAGTGAGTATACTAAACGCCATTAAGCTATACACTCTAACAAGTGTATAATTCATATACTTTTTGTTATGTGAATTATATGAAAATAGAGCCATTATTTGGGAAAGAGAATGAGGGAAGAAATTTTTTTCAATAAAAGAATACTGACCATGCAAGTCTTACCAGTAAAAAAGAGTTTCACAATGCTGATTTTTGTTTAAATTGAGAAGCTATCATTGTTTTGATTGCGTTAAAAAATACCATTAGCATCTCTGTATACAGAACACAAAAAGGTACAAATGAGAAAAAAATTCATACTGTTAAAAATTCAGATGTCTTTCCATTGGTTTCTAAAACAAATTTAAGTGCTATTAACTCTGATGAGTTCACAATAGCTGATGAGCCTCAAATCTCTTAACTCACATAAAGGAAACATCAAAAATAAAGTCTTAGTCATCTATGATAAACAGAAAAGGAGAATAAAGTAGAAAAACAGTAAAATGTACAATTAGTACAAGATTCTCCTCTTAGTCAATAATTATTCACCCACCTTCTGCAAATACCAGAAATAAAGAAATAATGATTTGTTTTAACCTTGTATCTCTCTCTACATGACAACAACTAGATAATAGTAATGGTCCACCTTGGCTGCATTGACCTACACCTGCTAGAACACCTTTTCTTGTGTATCCAGTCCAGATCAGCTACAAGGGATTCTCCTTCCCCAGAGGCAGAGTAAAAAAACAGGGAGCAGCCATTCTGTGCTTCACACACCTTTACCTGGTTATTCGGGCAAATACTAATCTCCTGCTGCTATGTAGAGATTTTTGCAGATATTGGTATAAGGTTTCTGCTCTGCCAGTGTCAATCAGACAAGAAATTATCCTGGGAAGAGCTGAAGAGATCAGTTGAAAGTCCTTGAAAATGAAGGTACAAGCCCTCCCTGAACTCAAGAGATGCCAAACTTTGGCCACTGTTCCCGGTCTTCCTGCCTGACTGCTTGCCTGACTACAAATTTCAAGTTTACTTAGCCAGACCCTTGAATGAGTAAGCAAATTCCCAATAATAAACCCCTCAACACATATACTTGACTAGTTCTGTCTCTCTGGTAAACCCTGGCTGATTCCTGATGGTACAGGTATACCTCGTGAGAGGACAGAGAAAGATCTCCTGGCTTGGAATCATCCAGAAAGACACTAAACACTCTCATTCATGCAAGGGCTCCCTTTCAACTTCTTGCAGTAATGGCCAGGAGAAGACAAGATTGTGAGTTAATTTTTCAAACAAGCGAGATCTACAATAATTTAGAGATGGAGAGTGAGTGATATGTAACACCTGCAGCTGCTGGGGTGACTTCTGCGACTAAGCTCTGGCCAGTAACGTGGAAGTGGGAGTGCGGAAACTGGGAGACAGGTCCTTCAAAGGCAGGTGGCATAGCTCTCTTCCCCTCCCCTCTTCCTCCATTCTCTGCTGCAGCATAAATACGAGGCTACACACACTGGCATCCATCTGGGACAAAGGCCACATCCTGAAGACATCAGATTGGAGACGTGCAGAAGGGCAGGGGATGCCTGGAACCCACCTGCCTGCTTTCCGCTCTCTGCTACCTTCCCGACCGCCTTTGCATGAGACGTGAAACACTATCTGTGGGTGTCAGATATTTGAAGCAAAACACAATTCCTACCTGCCAGGAGAGAAAACCAGTTTTCTCTAGCCTTCCCTTAGCAACAGACTTCTCCATCCAGGTTGCTACGTTCTAAGGAATAGCTAGCTGTATTTCACCTCACTGCTATGCACGTGGAGACACATCAAGTGTTTAAGAGGATTAGAGCAGACAAACAGCCACAGTAAAAGCCCATCCTTACTTCTCCATGTACCTATGCTTTGGCAAGAGAAGATGAGAAAAGTTCTCACCGTCTACAATAAATGCCTTCACAAAGCCACAAACTTTAATTCCCATGGAATAGAATTTCATGTAGCAAGCCTATGGGTTACATCCAAATCTACTTATTTGACAGATTTATGCTGTAGAAAACTAACCTGGCTGTCTCTTTAAACAGGCTCTGTCTTTTCATGTTGGAGGTATCTAATTTCCACCAGACCAACAACCCTTAACATGCCTGGGGTATATTTTTTGCTGAATGCAACGTCCCAGTCATTTTGAAGCCCATTCTTTTGTTGTCTCACTGGGCTTTCTGTATGCTTGGGAACACAACCACCAAGAGAGACATCCACTTCGGGCAGCAACCTTGCCAGCTTGAGCTCTATTGTGTTGCTAAATCACAGTTTAAAAAAAAAAACTGCCTGACACACCAGGCAGCTGACCACTGTGGGAGGAAAAATATCAGGCCCATGACCAACAGGAAAATGAAGTGATTAATATGGAAAACACAGCAAGAAACATCAAACAGGAAAAAGTTGACACTTCCCACACCATCAGCTTCAAGTAAATTTGTTTTCTCTTCACACTGGCTATAAAAGGCTGGATCAAAGTATCGCCACGGTACAGATGTGTCAGATGTCTTCCTGACCCTGAGGTAGTTGTGACACTGCAGAGAATATGATTCCTCTTCTGAGAGAGGAAAGGAGGTGAGGTTAACATAATCATGACTTTGAAGAGATAAACTTGGGAAACAACACACATAATCGCAATGGGTCTGCCTGGTCCCAGGAGGGGCCGTGGCCCTTGCATTAGGCTGTTTTGTTCCCACCATTTCCTTCCTTTTCCAGTTCCCCTAATGTTCTTGTCTGGTGGGTTTTGAGGTCCTGTTCCCGATACCTTCCCTCAAATACTAGTGTCCTCAGGGCTCTAAATCTATGTGTCGCATAATTCTCATTCTACATCCCCATGGGGGAGTCTAGTAGAGACTAAAACATTTTCCCACAACTTTTCTTTTCCCAACACCACCATTTCTTTGGTCTCTTTCTCCTGAATGCCTAGGACCCACTGAATTGTCTGTCCCACAGGCATTATTTTATCAAGTTCAAAACTGGACATGAAAGCTAAGCGAGGTAGCACACGCCTGTAATCCCAGAACTTGAGAGGCTGAGGCAGGAGGATCACTACGAGTTCAAGGCCTCCTTGGGCTAAATAGTGAGTTCAAGTACAGCTTGAACTACATAGCAAGACCCTGTCTCAAAAAACAAAAACGAACAAATCCCACAAAGAAACAAACCAAACATGATTAAATTTCTCTACTTTGCATCTCAATACCATCCTTTTTCCTGACTCCACAGCCTAGCCACACTTGGGTTGCCCTCCCATAAGCTATTCCCATTACAAGCCAGAATAATATGCCTGTACTCTGGGAATGTGGATGGGCTGTTTGGGGTCAGATAGGGGAATCCTTGCCCTTGTGCATCCATCTGCCCAAGTAGATAAGCAAAGGGAGATGGGTTTTCAGCCCAAGAGCCTCTAAGCTTGCAGGAGAGGGAAGAGGGGCTGGTGCCCCACCTACCCAGCCCCAGCCTGCGGAGGCCACAGCAGTAAGTAGCTACAGGAAGAAGTGGGAAGGGCTATTTTTCTCCTTCTCTGTGTGAGTCACAGAAAACAAAACCAGCAACTTCGAGTCCCTAGTGACAAGGGAGCCAGAGACATTTCTGCAGCGTATACTTCAGGTTCCAGCATCTTTTCTAGAGCCCTTTCCCAGATTCACAAACTTCAAAAGGCAAGTCCTGGCACCTGACTGCCAGGGCCTGAATCTCAGCCTTCAGCGCTGTGGGTGGGGAAGGCCTCACCCACAAGGCCCTTTGGCCCATGGTCAAAACCAGGAAGTAAATGGGGTAGGGCTCTGAAAACATAGGTAGGCCATCTCCAGCACATCTAATATCATCAAGAACATATGAAGCAGACTTTATTAAGTCCTACGTAATTACAAGGGGACACGAACCAGTGAAATTTGCATCCTCTCTATTAACTTGACTTCATTTGATCCTCAGGTTGAATAGGTCTGAGGATATTTCTTAAATATCCCACTTTCGACTCCTATGATAGCTCTAGTTTAAGTACTTTTTCTTACCTCTGGACTACCTCCCTTCAAAGCATTTCTACAGATTGCTACCAAAATGATCTTTTAAAAATACAACACCAGCCAGGCATGGTGGGGCATGCCTGTAATCCCAGCACTTGAGAGGTTGAGTTAGGAGGATTACTGTGAGTTAGAGACCAGCCTTGGCTACATAGTGAGTTCAAGGCCAGCCTGAAGCACATAGCAAGACTCTGTCTCAAAAAACAAAGCAAAACAAAAAAAACACTAGTGTTGTCCTGGGCTAGCTCATAGCTCCTGCAACCCAATTGTTAGCAATGATTAACAATTACATGAAATAAGTTATATTAAACCCAAAGGTAATAAATTCTCAAAATTTGTCTCTTCTTTTTTAGTTTACTACATTCTACAAATATCTATGCTGTTAAGATCACATATATCTATTTCATCTTCATGGAAATACTATATAATGTTGTACTACTACACATTTATTCCCAATTTCCCATAGCTTGATTGACCATGATAAAGGATTTTCACACACATATTAGCAAACACTATAAGCCACAGATCAATTTTTCTTTTGTTGGTTGTCTAGGCAAAAAAAAGTGATAGATAAAAAGGTAGTAAAATGTGCAATGCTGATAGTAGTTACATTGTGAATAAACAAAAAAATTGAGAAGACAGTCTTCTAGAAAGTATGACCTGAATCATAAAAAAGATGCTTCACAAGCAAGTGAAGTTCTGGGATATGACTCTGTTGGTTCACTTTCATTGTATACCTCACTGAAAAAGAAAACAGCTACCTTCTTTTTTTTTTTTTTTTTTTGCAGCACTGGGGGTTGAACTCACAACCTTGCGCTTGCCAGGCAAGCGCTTAGGCCACTGAACTAGATCCCTGGCCCTGGTGTTTTTGAGACAGGGTCTCACTATGCTGTTCAGGCTGGCCTTGAGCTCACTCTGTAGCCCAGGCTGGTCTTGAACTCACAACAATCCGCCTGTCTCAGCCTCCCAAGTGCTGGGATTACAGGCGTGAGCCACCACACCCGGCTAACAGCTACCTTCTTTTATCAATCATTAACCACAGACTGGCTTTGGATGCAAGAGTTCAGAAAAACCAACAAAAACCCATAGAATCAATTAGTTATATAGATTTTACAGTGGAGTATTAAATATTTTATCATCATTTGTAAATTACACACAATACATCCTTCATATATGCATAGATATAGATGCGCACACACATACATTCTGGAAAGCTGAGTGAGTACTCTTATATAACTGATTAGATGTTCCTGTGTTTAAAATTTCTCAGTGTTCCCCTGCAGTGGCCTCCTTTTATGCATGACTTTAAATCCTCTCAAATTTACCTCTCATTCCCGCCACTATGATGGCAGCCAGTCCCACCATTTTCACACAAGCGCACCTGGCAGGACCCCTCTCCCCTAGATTCCGCAGTGGCTGCTTCACATGTCATTAGGGAGTCCCCCCAGAAGTCACATATGTGCAACCCAGAAGGAGGGTCACTTTTAAGTCTCTCTTCTTCCCTCTCCAGGTGAACTGTGCTGAGATGCATTTCACAAAGCTTCTTGGAAGATCCCATGGAATCAAGCAGCCAGTGTGAAATGAAGCAGCCAGTGACCTCAGCAACAAGTTCCTTCCCTTGCAGAAACAGCACTCTGCACAAGGTCTCTACCCTGTCTCCTGCTCCACTTCATACCAGGTCGCGCCTGATGACGTGGTCATGGAGAACACACACACTCTTAGCCATCAGTGTCTCATGCTTTGCTCATACTATTCCCTCTGCTTGGAATTCTTCCCAAAATGGTGTGTGAAAAGTTACAAAATTTTGTGATTTTTTTTTACAACCTCAATATTACAAAGGAGAATCAAGGGCAGAAAGACCTGGCCCAAGGGTTACAGTGGGTACCTCAGGTCAGACCTGAACACTATCCTACTTCTTATAGGCTACTGCTTCTGGCCCCAGAAATGTCCATCAATATCTCTAATCTAGTTCCAAGAGTCCACTGGATTAAACATGTAACCTTTTTCTACCTGCTAGGAAGCACAGAATTCCATTTTCCTTGTGATTCTTTATTGCCTGAGACATTTTGTCTCCTCCTAAGGATCAGACCACTTAGTCATTCAATCTAATTGCTCAAGAATCTGCTGGTCACTTATTATAAGTATTTACAATGAGTACAGTAAAGACGACAAATGCCCCGTATGAGTTAGGACATGTTTCTTTCTCAAAAGGAGTTTACAGGGACTGGGGCTGTGGCTCGGTGATAAAGCACATGCTTAGCATATGCAAGGCCCTGGGCTCCATGCCTGGACCAAAACCAAAATGAAACAAAATCAAACAAACAAACACAGATATTTATAATCCATTGGAAAAGAGATGATTGTATAAAATACACCAATACATAGTATGATTATTAAGACGTAAGAAACATCCAAAGAGATGTTTAATATCTGCTGTACTTATATAAAAAAAAATAGAACTCTTTCAAAAAAAGTTAACATTTATAGGATATAAAATGGGAGGAAGAGCAAGTATATATTAAGAAAATTATAAACAAAATAAAGACAAGCTCAAAAAGAAGGCTATTTGCAGATGTAAATATTTTAGAGCTAATGATTAACATGGATCAATCAATCCGATACATGAGTACCTTTTAGATAAAAGCCAATTGTTCTGTGTTCAGTTATGACATTTCATCCATAACATTTCAGACCACCAACAACCTTAAACTACTGATGATAATCATGCAAAAGACACCTTAAGCGCACCTAGCCCAGTCCTCTCCTGAAGAAGCCAAGGCCCAGGAAGTTCATTTTCTTATCCAACTTATTTGCCCTGAGGGATCCAGACCCCCACCATCACCCTTCCCTGAAAATTCAGTCTTGGAATCTTCAATCACCTTCTACTCATCCTTCTCCTTTATCCCAAGGAACAAATAACTACGAAATCTGTAGCTTCTGCTGCAGATGCTTCACACCACTGCATCCTTACCACCTTCCTGGTCTTCTTGAGCCCCTTCCCACATACGGATTGGATTGTCCCAAGATTTTCTCCTGAAATCACTTTCTCTCCAATCCATCCATTGAAACGCCAGAGCTGCCTTTTTCTAATCATGCTATTCCTTGGCTGCCAAAGCCTAAAACCCAAGAATTTCTCTAAATTTCCAACTTTCTGCACAATTTGTAGTAGCCAGCTCTTGGAAACAACCTAAATGTCCATCAACTGAGGAACAGATAAAAAAGATACGGCATTTTTATACAATGGAATACTACTTAGCCACAAAGAACAATAAACTCGAGGGTTTTATAGGTAAATGGATGCAACTAGAAACCATACTCATAAGCGAAATAAATCAGACTTGCATGTGTAAGCACAATATTGTCTCACTAGTATAAGAAACTGGAAGAGTAAATAAGGTCCAAAAGTTACAAGAGATACAGTAAAAGGGAAAGAAACTGCTCAAAGGGAAATTATACTGTTTGATCAATCTTGCACGCCTGTATCTGGTAACCTGAGCAACTAGTTTGAAGATAACAATATGCAATAGAACAACCACTGTTAAATTCCTGTCATTTTGCTTTTGTTGTTTTTTGATGGTTTGCTTCTTGATTTTTCTGTTTTTTACTCTTTAAAATAAATAAAAATAAATAAAAATAAATTTCCAGCTCTCACTCTTTATTCTATCTGTTCCTGGTTGCTCCTTCCCCCACATCAACTGTATACACCACCTAAGCTAGAGAATAGCCCGCCTCCCGTACACACTCTGCACTCTGCCTCCCAGCAAGAGGTTGCCATCCCCCAAACATCCTACCTGCCAAGGCTTTATTCTCTCTTCCGCTCCTGCCTAGCGTCTCTTCCATTCAGGCTTCTCAGCTCTCCAGTTCTTCATTCATCTTTCACCCCACTTCTCCACTCCCTGCTTCCCACTGCATGTTACTTGTACTTATTTCGCAGCATTTAATCTTTGAATTGTGGTTACTGATGTGTCAGCTAAGCCATTAGGTCAGTGCTTCTCAAACTGTAGTCTCCAAACTAGCAGCATCAGCAGCATCTGGGAAGTTGTTAGAAACGCAAATTTCCTGCCCAGCCCAGACATGCTGGATCAGACTGTCAGGGTGAGGCCCAGCAGACTGTGTCCTGATGAGCCCTATGGGGAACTCAGGCACACAGAGGACTGAGAAAACCACTGCACCAGACAGTAAATCCCAAGAGGGCAGTGGCCAGGACAAAGGTTAATGTTTTTCCAGCGCTAGAGGCACGGCATGAAACAGAGAAGAAAGCTGGCAAACTTCCCAACGCAGAATCGCCAGGATCACGCTAAGTGGCAGATCCAAAATCAGAACTCTAGTTATCTTGACTACAAACTAGCATTCTTTCCAGTATGTCCACAGTTTCTAATAGTGAATTTGGGGCATTTGAATATATGCATAAACACCTATGTGGAGAAAAAAAATGCTTTAAATTACTAGATAGAGACAAATTGTAAAATTAACAAATTGGCTAATTTTCCATGAATAACTTCAAAAGGATGAATTTAGTTGCCCAAGAAGGCTTACCTTAAGATGGCCTTGTCTAAAAGGAGACACCCTGCCAAAACTGAAGAATAATCAGCTGATCGATTTGTGATCATAAAACTTCTCATGGCATTTACTCTTAAAAAGTAAACCGGGGCCGAGGGTGTAGCTAAGTGGCAGAGCTCATCTAGCATGTGTAAGGCCCTAGAATTGATCCTTAGTACAAAAAAAAAAGCCTATTATGTTCCTAGATTGGTTTCAGAGGCAACCCTGGAAGACTCTCTTTTTAACATACAATGTTATGAATACCTTTCTTTTGAGCCCACATTTTTACAACGTACAATACTGGGAGTAAAACCTAGCCTGTACTGATTTTTAAATTTCTCACTTATATTGGGGCTCCTATTTAAAACTGACTGAAGTTGGCTCAAATCTGTGAGGATCTACTCTTTTTCTTTCAATCTTTAGGATCTTTTGGAGGCTTATAACTCCCTAATTACAATTCTCCTTATGCATTTCATGATGGCAGTCACTGTGGACAAGTTTCAAATCCATTTTCCATTTTTCCTGAACTTATGTGTAAAATAATAGCATCATTAACCCTTAAAATGTGAAACCTAAAGAAACTTTAAAGGAATGAATAAGTGTCCAGGCCAGTGACTCCAGATCACACTCAGGAATATTTCAGACTGCACTCTTGTGAATTATCAGTGGCAGGACAGTGAAGATGAGATCAACGCAGACCGGTTAAAATGCTTCGGTGTAAGACAGAAAGCCAAATGACAAGGGAGTACCCACGGAATGGCAACCACTTAAGCATCCACTGCTAAAGTCACTGTAAACCCAATTTTGTAACATGAAGCAACAGGTTTGCATTTTTAAGAAAACCAAGCTTCTGTCTGGAAAATAATTTCTGCCAGTCCTGTCCTCTAATGTGGCTAGGGTCCAGATGCCTAAAGAACCCAGCAGGATAGAGATCGTTCTTCAGGGGCTGTAATGTCTCAATTGTTCCACAATCAGTTCTGAGTCTGGGGCCACAGTGCTCACAAGGCCAAATGATGATAATACCTTATCTCTTCTTGTTCCAGACCACTTGGTTTATGAGTCACGACAGTGGAATTGTAGTCATTCCTACTAATTAACCATATGGTCATTTTAAAATATGGATGATTTTCACAGATCCTTGGAGTTGTTGGCCCCAGAATCAAGCTACAAGCTTTTGCTGTTTAGAAGTCATCATGTTAAGGGCCTATGACTTAGTGAACAAGCAAATAAGTAGAGATAATTCTGGATGGAATCAGGGGAAAACATCAATATGAACACAGGTTTGGCACAAGAAAGAAAGAGAAAGAAAAGAATTGAATGTTTTGCTTTGCTTTGGTGTGTTAAAATAATGCTAATAGTGTGAAGTGTTTATCCTCTTTCATACTTACCCTGTGCTTAATCACTGTGCAACACAATAATAACATCTTGATACAGATTAACCCTGTGGTTTGGTTTGGTTTGCTGTTGTTTTGGTGCTAGGAACTGAACCCTAGGCCTCAAGCACGCAAAGCACAAACTCTATTGCTGAGCTAAATTCCAGCCTTTATTATCTGATTACAAAAGCAAATGCTCCAGGCCTGTCACCAGGTCCTAAGGCTGAACTCTGGGCGCATTACTTGACCCTACTGGGAACTAAACCATACACAGGATTAAGTGGACCATTTATGGGGTCAGCCATGCTGGGATGGACCTCACACTCTTTACAGGAGGACTAAGCCCTCCCTGGGAGCCAGAGCGTGAAGGCTGCATGGATAGACCATCACACACCAAGTCACCAGCCAGCACCTAATTCAAGAGCCTCTTTCTGACCCATTTGGCTAAGTAACCTGATCTTGGAGGATAACTGTCTGCCCACAGCTCATAAAAAAGAGGAATTTGCCTACAACTAAAGCCATTCCTTGCAGTGCTTCTGTGTCTGTAAACTGGCACAGAAACAAGAACTCCTAATACCACTGGAATTTAGAACAAAATATAAAAGAAAATCTATAAGAGTAGCAAAAGGAATAATTTATTTTTCAAATATTTTTCCTCTGTTAAGCCAAGTCAATAAACATGTCAGGATCTACTATCTGTTTTACTTGCTTTACTTTTAGATACTTTAAAATAAGGTGAAATAAAAGTTTACACAGAATTTGTTTGGTTTTTTTTTTATTAGACAAAAAAAAAAATTACAAGTCAAATTCTTTTGTACAGAGGACAGGAGGTTGACTTGGGAGCTCCTATAACCAGTCTACCATTCTTCTAGCAGTAAGAATAAGCTGAGTGTGCTGGGCAGTATTTTCAGTTTCTACCTTTTTTTGTTCAATGCTAAGGATCAAACCTAAGGCTTCCCACATACTGGGTTAGTACTATACCACTGATCTATATACTCCCAATCCCCGAATCTTCTATTTAATGAAAATTCAAAGGAAAAAAAGGTCAAAAATTATTCTTTACTCCTTATCTGTTATTAAACTTCTGAGGGAATCTGGGAAAATGGATGGCAATAAATCTCTCAAGTGGCTATCTCAGCAATAATTTAAAGTATTGAATGTTGCACACAAAAAAATAAATATTTATATTTTAGTAACTGCCACAAAAAAATAAAGAAAAACAGAGTTAAAGCCTAAGTAGTAATTTGCTTTTTATTCCCAATAAATAAATAAAGATATTTAAAGAGAAAAGAGGGGGGATTATAAATACATAAAACAATAGTTTTCTAATATATTTAAACACAAAATTTAAAAATCACTGAAAATTTAAATATAAGTATATAAGATAGTACTAGACTATAATGCAAAGTATAAGATACATATATATGAGTTCATACTAATATGAAACAAATAACTGAATAAAGAAATGGGGATGAATACATCAATGTGTCATATAGAAGAATTCCAAACAATTTCTGTAACTACTCTGCTCACTAGGAAGTGGAGCATAAATCCCCATCTCAAAAATATGATTTCCTCCCCAAAGAGTATAGCGTTGACACAGGGGGAGAATAACTTATAATAAAGAAACATTATAGAAACTACCTCAGCCAAAGTCAACACTGATAAGTCATGTGGGTCATATTTATCCTTGATATAATGTGATGAGGATGGTATTTTACCTCTGTGGTTTTCCTCCCCAAGTCCATAATCCAAGCCTAATTATAAGAAAAACGAAAAGAAACCCAATTGAGGAACATTCTGCAAAAGATCTAACCAGTTCTCCTCAAAACTGTCAAGGTCATTAAAAACAAGAGCAGTCTGAAAAATCATGAGATTCAACAGGACCCAAAAGAATATGACTATTAAATGCAATATGGTATCTTGGATGGGAAGCTTAAGTAGGGAAAGCATGTTAGGGAAAAATTAATGTAAGCTGAATGAAGTATAGATTTTACTTAATAGTGCATCCATAGTGTATTACTAACTGTAACAAAACATACCATGCACCAAGGTAAGATGTTAGTAATAGAGGAAACCAGGTACCTCTTAGGGACTTTCTGCATGATCTTTGCAACTTTTCTACAAATGTAAAATGAACACATGATTTCTTAAAAAGAAAATACGTAAAAGTATATTTTTAAAATGAGATACCATAATTGAATGTGAAGTTCAAAGAAGCTCCAGAATTATGCTCTCCTGGCCTCATTAGCTACTCTGGTCCCAGACTGCCTACCTCAGTCACTTTAGGCTGCTATGACAAAATACTTTAGACTGAGTAGCCTATAAACAACAGAAGTTTATGTCTAACAATTCTGGAGACAAAGAAGTCCAAAATCAAGGTGTCTGTAGATTTAGTGTCTGTGGAGGGCCATCTTTTCACTGTAACTTCGCATGGTAGAAGTACTTAGGGGTCTTTCTCTGGCCCTTTTCTTTTTCTCTCTCTTTTTTTCTTTTCCTCCAATACTGGAGATTGAACCCAGAACTCTCCTACTGAGAGATATACCCAGCCCTTTTTTTCTTTTTTCTTTTGAGACAAAGTCACACAAAATCACTAAGTTGCCCAAACTAATCTCAAACTTGCAATCGTCCTGCTCAGTCTGGCCTCCTTTATAAGGGCACAACTCACATTCATGTGAGCAAAGCCACCATAACTTAGCCACTTCTCAAAGGCTCTTCCTCCTGACACCATCAACTTGCAGATGAGGATCTCACACATGAATTCACATAAATATCTAGACCATAGTATTGCTGCTGAAAAGAAAGAGCAGTCTAAAAGTCAAGAAAAACTGGGCCATACTATCACTATAAAATACCATCTCACTTTAGGTGGCCTGGTAGGATTCAGCTACGCAATTCAGAACTGCTTCAGGTGACTGTGTTAGATGCAAACTTAGTGCATACGGAACTACATCTGCGACTCACTAGCCAGTGCTGAGCATTCTGTTGCCACCAAAAACTCTGTGGCTGATAGATTCTCCAACACCAGCATTAGCAAGGACTACTGCAAATATAGAATGAAGGCTTTCACTGCCAACTTAGTGACCTTTCTGGCAATGGATCTGCAGAAATTACTTCATCTTTAGTCAAACCCATCCCACGTCTTCTGGTGAGATGAGACAGGACAAACATCTCCAACAAGCATTTCTGGCCTCCATGTGTCCCACAGAGTGATACATGCCATCTTGTCCCCTACCACCTCACTAAACACTACTCCTGGTAAAATTCAAAAAAGGAAGTTAGCAAGAGTTTCCCAAAATTAATCACATTTAGATTACATTATTCTCATGTGGGTTGATCCATTCCAGCATAGATTACTTACCCACAGGACAAATAGGTGCAACTGAAAGTGATTTTCACATAGGAAGCAGATTTTCTTTCCCATCAGCTGAAAGCAGCACTTGTTTCCATCTGCAGTAGTATCACAGCAATCAGTCACTGGCACATCACATCTGTGAATCCAGAGAAGAACAATTAATTAGAAAAACATGAAATGCTTAGGAACCTAGGGTTCATACCAATATCAAGCATGTAGAACAGTTAGAAGCATTTATTGAGCAAGTAGTTAATGAGCACCTACTATGAATCAGGCACATCACTGTGTTCACAGAGCTCACATGAAAACCCAATGAACAAAACATGACAGGAGATAGTAGTGTGTGCCAGCAAGGAAACAGCCTGAGGTGAAAGGCTAGAACAGGATGAGGTGGTGGACAGAACAACATAGACTGAGAGAGGAAGAAGCTCTCAATAGCCAGGGAAATCCTCTCCAAGGAGGTGACATTTGACCATTTTCAAATGACTAAAAGCAAGCCAGGTGCTCCAGGTAAACAGAAAGCCACAACGGAAAGGCCCAAGATGGAACCACAGTATGTGTGTTCAGAAAAAGGAAGATCAAGTTCAAATGAGGTCACATAAAGGTTGAGGAAGACATAAAACCCAGCCAACCTGACAACCCCATTAGTCTCCCTGTGCTACATGGGTAGAAATGTAGGCTCCAAGAGAACAGAGCACAAGGAATCGGGCCTAGTATGAATGACACATAATGAGGCAAAGAATAGACTCTGATTACCAAGTTTCACCACATCAGAATTTGCATCCAAACAAACATCAAGGCTACCATGCAATGTGGCCAACAGCCTAACAACCTGATGCTGAGCAAAGTGCACAGGTGTCAAGGCTGGGCAGAAAGAGCATGGGAGGTGCTGAGCAGAAACATGGGGTACTCAACAAAACTCCAAGGAAACTTTTAAAATACCATTTTGAGCCTCATCCCCCAAGAATCTCAAATTAGTAGGTATGTCATGGGATCTGGGACTTTATATTCTACCAAATTCCTGAATTATTTTGTTTAGCCACAGCTTAAAACTACTGTGATGGAGAAGGAAGGAGAGAAAGATCTTCTGAGGGAGACAGGCTTCAAAAGAATCCTATCGCCACAAAAGAACAGAATCAAAGACTAACCTGAATGTAGCTGAGATCTAAAACACTAGTACTAACCACCTAAAACACAAAGACTGACTAGTACTAACTGCACAAAATAATAGGAAAAGAGAGACAAGAACAGCGTTTAACTAAGTGTATTCCCTTCCTCCCAACCACATCCCCAAACTCAGAACCTCTCTGATGGTTGAAAGAAAAGAATTGGGCAAATCTCATTGTTCACAATGAGAAAGAAGGAGGAAATAAAAAAGCTCCAGTGTCCCACATGAGCAAAGGGGTGTGCTGACCAATGCCTAACACCCAGCTGGGGGGTGAGGGGAAGCCCTACAGTAGTGTTTGCCGAATTCTGTGGTGTAAATAGTCCCACCATGGTGAATCTCAAGCTACCTTTATGACATTACTGGTCCACACAGTTTGGAAAGACATATGCAGTAATTACAGTGTTTTCATTACACAAAAATTAGAGACATAAATAACTTCAAGAACATAAATAGAAGTAAATGCAATACAGCAATTAGTAAATTATGGGGTATGGAATTTATTGCTTTTATTTTGAATATATTCTAATGTAAGTCTAAAAGCTAAACCAGGAATTTTAATTTTAATAACTACTTCATAAAATTCCTGAAAACTTAAAAATCAACTCAGTATGACTCTGTTCTAGCACATCAGTTGTAAATGCTTTAAAAGTATAATTAAAAATTGCTATTAAATGTTGTAATGGACATGTCATCTTACACATTTTTACTTCTTTGGATTATTTCCAGAGCACGAATTACCTTAATCAAAATGTTTGTCTATATTAAATATATTGCTGAGTTTCCTTCCAAACTTATTATATCAATTCTAGTCTGCCACAAAACATTAGAATTGTTGAATATTAGATCTGTTGACTTGAAAGATTAACAAATAATACTTGGTTTTTAAAAAAATCAAAAACAAACAATTGGCTGGCTTTCCACCATCCAGCTCTTACTCTCTTCTTCCCTGCAACAAAGATACAGCAGCTCCTCTGCACCTGTTTCTAGCAGCCCATAGACTCAGCTCAAAAGAACAAGGCCCACTGTCAGGACGCAGGGCAGGGAGGGAGGTGGACAGGAGCAAAAGATTACTGGACCCATTCAGAAACAGCAACAGAACAGCAGTCTGCTTTTTTGATGTTTTACTTCCTGGGTTTCCAGAAGAGTTCCTTCAGAAAAAGTGTTCTTACCAGCCACAATGGCATGGGACAATGATCCTAGTTACTCAGGAGACTGAAGCAAGAGGATTGTGAGTTCAAGCCAACTTGAACGATGTAG